>APFE030819109.1:43037-56412 GCA_000404065.3 Pinus taeda | reverse complement strand
AATAATGAAAAATTTTAAAATAAAAATTAAATATCAATTAAGTTATTCCTTTAATCAAGAGGCAGCCAACTTCTCAAAAAATTGAGAGCCGACCCTCCTCTCTGCTTTCCTCATCTCTATTTATACCCTAATTGGCTGCTCTTCTTCTATCAAGCTTCAAGTTGCCCTGATGATGGATCCCAGTTGGGATTCGAAACGTTGGCAGATAAATTCTCCTACTGTGGAAACTCCGATGACTAAATCAAAAATATTATACCACAGAGGTCTCAAATCCAGAAACATTTGGTATACCTGTTGGTACTGATATAGCTTCGGGTGTCAATGTGAAAGTGACCCCGGCCAAGATAGACTGACCTCAATGTAGATGAAGCACAAATGGACGGGCCAACTCATGATGGACTCTAACATTTTCCACCCTTTGACAAAATTCAAAACATGCTAGGTGCTGGAAACATGACATGGCAAGAGGGCATGCTTGTAATTCAGTGAGGGTAGTGGGCTCCTCCCTGACATGTTTACCACTCTTGTGGTGTCTCCTGGGAGCCTCCTTTTCTGAGGATGAGTCACTCTATGTCTCCATCTCATACTCTGACAAATCCTGTGATGGCATGACTGCAGTGTGTACTATGATTAGGCTGCCCTTTGATGATAGTGTGAGGCTGGGTGCCTTTGTGATATCTATCACCAAGGGGAAAAATGAAACAGGGAGTATTAGGAAAGGAGTGATGTAATGGGAAAAGGGGTTATAGGGAGAAATTTGTTAGGGATATGGGAGGAGTTTGGGTATTTTGATAGGGTAGGGTTTGGGGTTTTAACAAGGTAGGGTTTGGGGTGTTATATTGACCAAATAGTGGAGGGATAGGGGAGAGGGTTTCATAGTAATTTAGGGCAGGGGTATTAGGAAAATGAGAAAGGGAGGATAGGAAAAATGGTAAGTGAGGGGAAAAATAATGGGTGGAATGGAACCTTGGCACTAACAATACACTTTAGCAACCCTAGCCATCATGGATTTTGGTGATTTCTTAAGGTTGATTTCATTGAATTTGGTTGCATTCAAACATCTCTATAAACACCATATCACTAATAAAATTTGATGAACAAGTGATGTTATAAGGCCTACCTCTCAATTTGATAGTCTTCACCAAAATTTGGAAGTGGTTGGGCACTTATTTTTGCCCTTTGTCTGTGTGCGCCACGCGCAAAGCCTAGTGCACCACGCCCTGGGTATGCGCCACACCTGTGTAAAATTTCAACTACGGGTAGGCTCTATGTGCGCCACGCCCTCTGTGTGCGCCACGCCCTCTATGTGCACCGCGCTCCTGGGTATATGCCCGCGCTGCTTGAAACCGCCTCCAACTCCCTCAAACACTCACAATGCGCACTCACACCTTTTGCAACGTTTCTCCAAGGCTTGGATTAGCTCAATGCCTTTGATTTTGATGAAAACTTGTATATATAGCTTTGGAAGTGATGGTTAAATTTTTGCCTCTTCAAAATCCCATTTTTCTAATGTTATGTTTTGGCACTTTTTCACTGACTTTAAAACACACTGATTTTCACTTTCCCTTTGGAATTTTAGCACAAATGATGAAATTTTCAGCACTCTTTGCTGGGATTGCACGACAGGACATTTGGCCATGGAAACCATGACTGCATCTGAAGAAATCAACTGGTGACTTTTTTGAAAATTTTGTCATAAATGACATTGTTTGACTTTTCTTCAAAACAGAGTTTTGAAGAAGAGTTGAAGTCTATCCACATGACGATGAAGCTTTCTGAATCATAACTATGTAAGGGCCTCACTCTGGCCTGCATGGCTTTACTGGACATGTTCAAAGACCAAATTGATGAATCCCTAGACCTAGACATCGAAAATTACTTTTGTCCTTTGAAGGACCAGACCTTGACTGTAATGGACTTTGATGATTATTGACAAAAGACCTGAGCCAGTAGGAGCTAGACATGAGGGGGAATGACTACCGTGACCTTCTCTGTTAGATTATGGCATGCCCCTAGCGAAATGCAGCTGGGTGAATGGATCGGGACACCTAAACATGAAATGCATAAAGAGTTTTGATCTCTGACAGAGGACTGACCAGACCAACTCTAACATTGGCTCCAATGGGGGACGGTAGCTCCTTGGAGGTGCCAAGAACAGCAGATCTCTAGAAGAGCTAGACAGTGCCTTCGTCCATTGGGCTATGGAGTCATCATTTCGACAAATAATACAGGACTTTGACTCATTTATGAGGTTGAAATGACCAAAAAAAACTGACTCAAACCTGACATTGAAATGACTTAAAGGCTAACTTGACGAACTCTAACAAAACTGAAATAAAATGGTATTTATAGTGACAGTGGAAGCAGCGTTAATAACTTAGAAATGGTACTTCTTGAGCAGCCGACCATTGATCGGCCCTCCTGGACAATCTTCTCTGTTTATTTCCTTCAGAAGAAAGGCATTCTGCCCCGATATGCTACAATCTTGAAAAGACCTTTCCAGAGGTTCTCGAACTTATCATGCTTGCCTTTCTCCTCATTCCTTGCATCCCACTTCAGCACCACATCATCCACCTGAAATTTGTCCACCTTTGCCTTTCTGTCATAAATTTTCTTGATTTTCTCTTGCAATTTGGATGTGTTCTTGAAAACTTCTTCTCTGGTCTGCTGCAAATGGACCATTTGATTCAACTTTCTCTACATGGGATCTTCTTCACTGCCGGCCTCCTAAAGAATTTTGACTACCAGGGCAGCGAGAGAGGTAGGAAATACTGTATCAACTCCATAAACAAGCTCGAAAGATGACGTACCAATGGATTTCTTCTGACTGACCCGATCTGCCCATAATGCATTAACCAACCTCTTATGCTAGCTCTTCTTGTTTATTTCCAGCAGCTTCTTGATTATGGTGACCAATGATTTGTTCGAAGATTCTGCCAATCCATTGCCTTGCGGATGATAGGCAGTTGAGTGACCCAAAATGATGTGATATTTATGACAAAACTCTACCATCCTTTTTTATTTGAAAGCTGCTACGTTATCAATGATTAGCTTATTCAGGCAACCAAAGCGAGATAAGATGTTATTTTCGAGGAATGAAATGATTACCGCATCTGTAGCTTGTCTAGTGGGAATTGCCTCAATCCATTTCGTGAAATAATCTATGGCTGTGAGGATCCATCTATGCTATCTGGAAGAAGAAGGATGAATTTCGCCAATGAAATTCCAATCCCCATTGCTGGAAAGGGGAACTCAACTCTATGGGCTTGAGTGGTCGAGGCTGTAATTTCCACTTTCCTTCGAAAATATGACACTTATGATAGCGCTTGACCATCTTATATACATCAGCAAACAATGTCAGCCAATAGTACCCTGCTCTCAGAATTTTGTTTGCTGTTGACTTCCAAAAAAGGTGACCACCACAGTCTCCTTTGTGGCAGTCCTCCATGACATTTTTTTCTTCCTCTTCCACCAAACAATTTAACAAAATTCCACCGGGATCTTTCCAATACAATGCAGAACTAAGAATGCAAAACTTGGCAGCCTTCAACTTGAGTGCTCTCGCTTTGTTTCTAGTCATGTCGGGCGGTGGTGACAAATTTTTAAGCACATATATAATATTTGAATACCATGGAGAAAGAGAAAACATTTCAGATACCTTAATTGACGATCCTTCCTCATCCCTATCGGACAAGGCAGCGATCAGATTTATGTCCAAGGCGTGCAAGTTTGATTCAGCCATTAACTTCGCCAATCCCTGTCCTTTAACCAGCTTTGTGGGATTTATTTGGACATCATATTCCAACAAGGCTGCAATCCACTTGCCTCTTCTTCCTTCCGGATCGGTCTGCACTAAAACATCTTTGACAGCAGCGTTAGGAACATAGGCCAGAATGTGAGAATGTATAATATACACCCGGAAATCTTTCAATGCCTTCACAAGTGCAAGGGCTTGCTTCTCAGTGATGTTGTACTTTAAGGCTACGTCTCTTATAGCTCTGCTGAAAAATGCAATGGGTCTTTCATGATCATCTCTTTTCTGCAATAACACCGCTGCCATAGTATGCTCTGAAGCAAATGAAAACAATATGAAATATTGAGTGTAGTCCAGGCTGACTAGAACTAGAGCTGAGGAAAGAGCCAATTTGACCAAATTGAAAGATTTTACAGCCTCCTCTGTCCATTTCACTTGGCTGTCCTTCTTAAGCATGTTTGTCATCTCTCTTAGGTGTTCAGTAAGATTAGGTACAAAGCAGCGTAGAAAATTCATCTTACCATTGAACGATTGTATCTCTTTTTTATTCCGAGGTAGATCGATTTGCTGAATTGCTTGCACACGTGCTGGGTCAATACGAATGCCATCCTTTGAGATAATGTGCCCGAGTAGTTTGCCTTCCTCCATGGCGAACAAGCTCTTCTTTGGATTCAGCGAAAAGCCATATTTTCTGCACTTTTGTAAGACCGTTTTAAGATGGTACATGTGCTCTTCATCAGATTTGGAAAACACCATCAAATCATCCAGGTACACCACCAGAAAGAGATCTTTCTCATTTGCAAAAGCCA
This sequence comes from Pinus taeda, assembly GCA_000404065.3. Classification (NCBI taxonomy): domain Eukaryota; kingdom Viridiplantae; phylum Streptophyta; class Pinopsida; order Pinales; family Pinaceae; genus Pinus; species Pinus taeda. The sequence goes on along the minus strand of APFE030819109.1, from coordinate 51,849 downwards.
AGTCCATTGCACGCTAAAATGTGGCACCCGCATTCTTCAAACCGAAAGGCATTTTAGCGTAATGAAAGGTTCCCCATGGAGTGGTGAACACTGTCTTATCTCGGTCATCTTCATGGATAGAAACTTGGTTATATCCGGAATAACCATCAAGCAGTGACATACGAGATGCTCCCATTACTCACTGAAGTATATGGTCCATTTTAGCAGTGGATAGTTGTCCTTCAATGAAACTTTGTTGAGATTTCTGAAATCAATGCATAAGCGAATCTCACCTGTCTTCTTCCTTACCGGCACCAAGTTAGAGATCCAATCTGAATATTTGATTGGCACAATAATCCCTGATTTGTAAACCTGTCGATCTCCTTTTCAATAGATGGCAGCAACTTTGGATTTAGCCTTCTCAACTTCTGTCTGAATGGTTTTTGACTGGGCTTGATGGGTATAGTGTACTGAATTATATTAGTATCATATGTCTTTAAGTCGTAATAGTCCCAAGCAAACACATCTGCAAATGAAGACATCAAACTGATATATTTGTTCTGATCTTTGGCGGCAATGTTTTGGACAATTTTACCAATTTAGGATTTGCAGTTGTTCCGATATTGACCTCTTCCACACCCTTCTCTGTTGGCTGCAATGTTGGCTTGCGAGCTACATCATCTTGATCAAAGAGTTCTTCTAGAGGTATCAAGCCTTTAGGAATAACATTATTCTTCAGCTGCAACACGTCCATTTCATTGACCTGCACCTCATCTGTACCATTACCTTTACCATCGTCATTTTCTTCATCAATTGAGGTCTCTTTGAACTTGCCTTTGTTTTGCAGAAAATCATCAATCTCTTCATCATCTTGGAATACTTGCCAATATCTCTGATTGTCTGGAACGGTTGGACAATGCTTGACATGGATTTCGAATTTGTTGATAGAGTTCATAGGGATCTTCAAACTACTCGATGCCTTGGCAAGAGCATCAGCAATACTATTTTGTATACGAGGCACACATGTCAAGGTGTATTCTGAAAATAATTTTAAAATGTCTAGGACTGCATTACAGTAAGCCCGCATCCTAGGATGATTTTCTTGATATTCACCTCTGACCTTCTTGATAACCAATTCGGAGTTGTCATATACTGAAATCTTCTTAGCATTCAGCTTTCTTAGAATCTTTAGGCCAACAATCAGAGCTTCATACTCAGCTTCATTATTTGAACACTCAAAAGCCAACTTGTAAGAGCATACCCGCACGTTACTAGGGACTTTGTTTGGGGTGGAGAAAGGACTGCATACCCAAATTCCAATTCCAACGCCATCATTTCCCATTGCTCCATCGAAATCCATGGTCCACAAACCTTCTTCCTCCTCTTGCAAGTGTTGGAAATCTGTTTGTTGTGCCTTGTCTGCTTGTTGTCCATTATTTTCATCTGATTGCCCAACGGTGTTCTGCTGTTCTTGTTCTTCTTTTTTCTTCAAAACTTCTCTGGAATTTTCTGTTATTTCTAGAATATCCTCTGCTTCTACTAACTGACTATCTATGTCATTGAAACTATCTGAATACAAAACAAAAGACTCTAAATCTGTATGTACATAGTTAATTGGATGATTTATGGGTTTCTCCTTGCTTGTGATCATGTATTTCATTTTTTGTTCCCGATAAAATTTCCTCATTTGTCCAAGCACTGGAATCATTGCATAGGAGAAATCTAGCTGTAGTGTCCCTTTCAATTTCGCTACCCAAGACCTAGAAAGAAGCATGCCAAACCTGGGAGGAATATCTGCTACACAACATCCATCAAAACATTCTTCATTGGGAGCTGATCCAAACTCAAAACCAAGTCTTTGATGAGACCTACACATCTTACTCTACTGGAATCAAATGAATAGAGATCATGACATTGCCAGGTGATGTCCAAACCAAGCTTATCCATGATTGCCTTGGGCATGAGATTGTGAGAAGCTCCAGAATCGACCATGGCGTTATGTAACACAAAATCATGCAATCTTAAACTAATATAAAACGGTGGCACATCACTATCAAGAGACTCACCATTCGATGCTGGCCCAAAAATCATTTCAAATTGATCATCTTTGACATTCACCATGTCGGACATTGGGTCCAAATTCAAAATTTTAGATACTTGTCCTTTATAACTGCTGTTCTTCATTATTTCAGTCAAGGGGATGGATACCTTTAATTTAGAAATCTCATTTTCCAAATTAAAAGCAGGAATATTTTCTACCTCTTTGACTAGGATTTCTTTCCTTTCCTTTTCTTTTCTTACAACTTGTTGATGTGATGGTTCTATTAATGGTGACTTGCTACTCTCCGGATCAACCACCTCCTTTCCTTTCCTTTGTGTAACTGTTGAATCATTCTTTGATGCCTCAACCTCCTTCCTTTTCTGAATTGGTTTGACCGGCACATCTCTGTTTCTAAGTGAATATCGCTGCTGTTGGGCAGACAAAGCATTCATATAGCCTCTTTGGTATTCATCGGATTCTTCCTCCAAGACGATGTCATTTGTTAGAATGAAATCTACGTATTTTTGTACAGCTGAACTCTCTGCATACTCTTCATCATCAATGAGATAAATAAGCAAATCGTCAGGAGTAAAGAGGTGATTTTCTTCACCTATTACATTCCCATCCTCATCTGATTCCGTTCCATGCACAAAATTTTGCTGCAAAGGTGTCTGTACTGGCTGTTGTGCAGTCTGCTCTTGGGCTCGCTGATCTCTCTGTCTTATTCTATACTGTGGTTGTTGCTGCCCACGAAAGTTAGGATTTCTAACTTGTGGCTCCGTTTTGTCAAGTTTCACTCTTTCAAGCATTTGCTCTACCTTCCAAAGTAGCTGATCTACCGAGGAAGATTCTTCCTTTGCAGTGAACTTCTTCTCTGCTTTTGCTCTAGCTCTTTTGGTCAGCAGATTTGCTTCAACGTTGACCGCTATCTTCTGCATGTCTTCCATTGTGGCCGGTTCTCTTTCTCTCAATTGATAAGCCATGTTAGCATCAAAACCATCCGGGAACTCCACCATGGCTAGTCCCACAAGTGGCCTTAGGTGATCTGGAATTTCTTTATAAACTGAATTGAATCTAATGCAATAATCTTGGACCAACTCACCAGCATTTCTTTTGATTTGCTCATATTCGGCCAGAATTTGAAGAGGATTCTTTTTCACTTCCCAGCGGTTTAAAAATTGTCTGTGTATGTCAGCCAAGGTAGCGATACGTGCAGCCGGAAAACCTCTAAACCATTTCCTCACTTCACCTGCAAATGTCTGTACAAAGAGTCTCATTGCCACATTCTCCGCATCGATTTCATGAAGTTCATAGAAGTCTACCATTCTATCCACATGTTGCTGAGCAGTAATGCCATTAGGAGTGCCATCAAAAAATGGTATTTTTCTTTGGTAATTTGCGGGCATATCATCTAAAACTTGAGGCAGAACAAGAGGTGAAAAGCAGGCAACCATCACTCTTAGTGGATTTGTCCTCGGAGGTGTTGGAGGAGTGTGCACAGTTTGTAAGGGGCTAGCAATTGGAGTTTGAAGCTGAGCTACTATGTAGTTATCAATTGACCAGTTAGCCCTTTCCGTCTCCAAGTCTACAAGAAACTGTGGATTGTGGACAGTAGAGTCAACCGCCCTTTCGGATTTGGTTTCGAACAACGATAAGTCAAACTGCTCATCAAACTCTAGCTCTTCAAGATACTCAAAAATGTTCGGGCATGAATGGGATTTGAACACGGGCGATATAGAGCTTTCTTGACGACGAATTCTTGAAATCAAATTGGGATTTTCGTAGATGTGCGGAGGGTTGGGATTTGGATTAGCTCTGGTGTATCTTCTAGAAGCCAGCGTGCTATTGAGAAAAATCAAAGGACACAACCAACTTTACTCAGCCTATAAAATCCTAAACTTATCATCCGAAAGCTTAGAATTATTAAGAAGCAAGGGGATTGATTTCGTTCCCCAGCGGAGTCGGCACTATGTTAGCACCTAAATCCGCCTTAGGCTGAAAGAAGGCAAAATTCAAGGTAACCACAAACCACGCTCAGTCTGGTAGCTAGCTCTACCAAAACAGGAGAGGGCTCTCTCCGAGTCACACTCAGTGAATAGATAAACGAAAAGGGCCTGAGATGACTTACAGTGAAATATTTATCTTAGGCCAGTAAGCGAATATGTATACAAGAAGTGATTTTTATGAATGACTGTGTTTTTGGGATGGTATGGGACCAATGGACCTCAATGAACAGAGAATTTAATATAAAGACACAGATTACTTCATGAGGCAAGATAGGCGGAGAGTCCAGCAATTTAGTTTGAAACAACGCGGAATGGAGAGATTGCTTAAGAGAGTGAAAAGGGCATACGCACATGAATCCTTTTCAACAGAAGAAATAACACTGAACATGAAATTTTCCCATAGGGAAAGCAATAAAATTGAATTCTACCTTATCTAACTTAGAAAATTTCACCGGAAATGAATATGAAATGAGCTATGAAACATAACAAGATACATATGAAACATAAGAGACACATTTTCTACACTCGCAACCACATGAATCTCATGAAACAGAGCTGCTGCCTTTTATCAATCCTCTGTAAAAATATACAATGAAGAAACAGAGTTTCTTTCCCACAGTGTCCCAGAAGTTACAAGCCAACCAACCCTTTGCAAATGTTTGCATACAATAATAAAAATGTGCCATGAAGAGATAGAACGCCCAAGGGTTGGGGAGTTACTCGAATCATTACAAAATGAAGGTGGAGAGCCAAACATCAGCTACACGTGCAGCGTCACAAACATGACAAATGGCTTGGGTGACTGTTTGCCTTCCTTTGCCACTTGGATAGAAGCCTATCTAGAGTGAAAATACTTTAAATGCTGCCTTTGGTGCCGAAAAAGTGAAGTGTAGATGAGAGGGCCCACTTATGAAAAGTCGCGAATCGAAATTTCGCGAAACAGAGGCAAACTGGGCCTTTTTTCCTATATGCACCGCGCCATTTTCTATGTGCGCCGCACCACTTTGGGGCAAGGTTTGAGGCACTTGCAGGAGTCCAAAATGTGCCCAAGTGTGCTTGTTGGAAAGCCTGTCCTGTCTACTTTCCAACTCACGTGGAATTTGTGAATCTGGAGCTCATTTGCCCCTCCAAATCTTCATTCACCCAAGACTGCTTCCTGTGTGTCAAAATAGGGGCAGTGAGGCCATTTTTTGGGTGTTTTTGACCTCCTGGATACTCAAATCATGCCCAAATTTCTTGCCCAAGTGCCAGTAGTCGTGATTTTGCATGTTGTCTAAAAATGCAAGCCATTTCCCATTTGACCAACATTTTCCCAAATTTCTTGAAATTTGGGCTGGAGGTTCTCTAAGAGGCACTATGCTAGGCCACAAAATCTTCAGCCAATATTCAAAGCCGATCTTGCTCTTTCGCCTCTTTTGCCTCTTTTGTTGCTCTGCTCAATTTAGCCTTCAAGCTCCTTATCCGAGGCTTTTCACTCATGTTTTGTGCCCTGTAATGACAATCCATCCTCCTCAGTATGGTTTTGTCTCTTTTGGCCTTCTCCAGCAGTCTCTCCAGGTGGATATTGATCCGCTCTAACCAGGACTCACAGTCGTTGTTGATCTCTTGCTCCAAGGTAGTGAGCTCAATCCTCCTTTGTTGGGCAGCTTGTCGATTCTCACGGATGTTTTGAAGCTCCATGATCTCATGCTGGTCCTCAAGCTGCTTGTTCCTCTACTCCAAATGCCTGAAGATCCATTTGGCCCTCTCCACAATCAGTGACAAGTTTTGGATCTCCGTGTTCTGCTCCTGAATGGTCATCCTAAGTCGGGCACTCTCCACATCTGCATCATCATCCTGAATGAGGATGAAGTCGGACTCCTGTTCACCTGATGGCACCTCATCATGCATGGGCCTCTTGCCCTTGTCTTGTACCTGTGTCGTTGATGCCGGAAGTAAGGCCCCTTCCACCCTGGGTGGAGATAACACTCGCTTTGCTGCTGCAAGCAAGTGCCTACTGCCTCTCTGATATGTAACAAACTTTGGCATGGTAGTGGTCTCATGGTGCTCATATTGATGAGAAGGACCACCCATCTTCTGCTCTGGCTCTAATAGTACCTGTGATGTGCTAAAGAAGTCACGGGAGATGAAGTCCTCCCAAGTAATGCCTTGCAATCCCAACTGATGATCCACCAAAATCCGGATAAGAGCAAAGTGATACACATTGTTAAGCTACTGCTGAGGGGTCTTATGCAGCATGAAGGTGTTCATCCTCTCTATGTTCTTGCATATGAAAAACGGGAGGTTCATCATCCTCACCCTGGTAAAGTGCATGAGCAAGCGGATGTGATAGGCATACAGTCGAGAGAACCTCCCCCCACAGCTGAAGTATTTCATGATCAATCTCATGAGCAGAGCAAAATCATCTTTCAAGTATCTGAAGGGAAAGACTCTTGTGAGCTCATTCAAGAATCTGGCTTTGATGTAAGGCTCATAGTGTTGCCTTTCCACCTTCTTCTTCTTATGCCACTGTTCTCCAACATTTGGTATACCTGTTGCCGCTGATATAGCTTCGGGTGTCAATGTGAAAGTGACCCCGACTAAGATAGACTGACCTCCATGTAGATGAAGCACAAATAGACGGGCCAACTCATGATGAACTCTAACATTTGCCACCCTTTGACAAAATTCAAAACATGCTAGGTGATGGAAACATGACATGGCAAGAGGGCATGCTTGTAATTCAGTGAGGGTAGTGGGCTCATCCCTGACATGTTTGCCACTCTTGTGATGTCTCCTGGGAGCCTGCTCTTCTGAGGATGAGTCACTTTTTGTCTCCATCTCATACTCTGACGAATGTTGTCATGTCATGACTGTTGTGTGTATTGTACCTAGGCTGCCCTTTGATGATGGTGTGAGGCTGGGTGCCTTTGTGATATCTGTCACCAAGGGGAACAATGCAACACGGAGTATTAGGATGGGAGTAATGTGATGGGAATAGGGGTCATAGGGAGAAGTTTGTTTAGGGATATGGGAGGGGTTTGGGTATTTTGATAGGGTAGGGTTTGGGGTTTTGACAAGGTAGGGTTTGGGGTGTTATGTTGACCAAAGAGTGGAGGGATAGGGGAAAGGGTTTGGTAGTATTTTAGGGTAGGGATAATAGGAAAAATGAGAAAAGGGGGGTAGGAAAAAATGGTAGGTGAGGGGAAAATCAGGGGTGAAATGAAACCTTGGCACTAACACCACACCTTAGCAACCCTAGCCATCATGGTTTTTGATGATTTCTTGTGGTTTATTTTATGAATTTGGTTGCATTCAAACATCGCTATAAACCACCATATCATTTATAAAATTTGATGAAGGAGTGATGTCATAGAGCCTACCTTTCAATTTGATGGGCTTCACAAAAATTTTGAAGTGATTTGGCACTGTTTTCGGCCCTTGGTCTGTGTGCGTCGTGCGCAAAACCAAGTGCGCCGCGCCTTGAGTGTGCGTCGCGCCCGTGGAAAACTTGAACTGATGGCTGGCTCTGTGTGCGCCACGCCCTTTGTGTGCACCGCGCCCCTGAGTATATGCACCGTGCTCCTTGAAACTGCCTCCAACTCACTCAAACACACACGATGCACACTCACACCCTTTGCAACGTTTCTCCAAGGCTTGGATTAGTACAATGACTTTGATTTTGATGAAAACTTGTATATATAGCCTTGGAAGTGATGGGTTAAATTTTTGCTTCCTCAAAAACCCATTTTTCTAATGTTATGTTTTGACACCTTTTCACTGACTTTAAAACACACTGATTTTCACTTTCCCTTTGAAATTTTAGCTCAAATGATGAAATTTTTGGCACTCTTTGCAGGGATTGCACAATAGGACATTTGGTCGCGGAAACCATGACTGTATCTGAAGAAATCAACTGACGACCTTTTTGAAAATTATGTCATAAATGACACTGTTTGACTTTTCTTCAAAACAGAGTTTTGAAGAAGAGTCGAAGTCTATCCACATGACGATGAAGCTCTCTGAATCATAACTTTGTATGGGCCTCACTCTGGCCTGCATGGCTTTACTGGACATGTTCAAAGACCAAATTGATGAATCCCTAGACCTAAACATCGAAAATGACTTTTGTGCTTTAAAGGACCAGACCTTGACTGTCATGGACTTTGGTGATTATTGACAAAAGACCTGAGCCAGCAGGAGCCAGACATGAGGGGGAATGACTAGCATGACCTTCTCCGTCAGATTATGACATGCCCCTAACGGAATGCAGCTGGATGGATGGAGCGGGACACTTAAAAATGAAATGCATAAAGAGTTTTGATCTCTGACATAGGACTGACCAGACCGACTCTAACAGTTTGCACCTCGAGGTATTTGATCCCTCTCGGGGCATGATAGATCCAGAGTTAGAAAGATCCAGGCCGGTAATTATTTAATTTTTAAAAGTTGTAAATATTTATTATAAATAGTTATAGAAGATAAAATAAACTTGATAATAAAAACTAAATCATTTATATAATGAATTTAATTTAGTTTAGTATTTAAAGAAATATTTGAATTTGAATATCTTAATATTAAGGTGAATAGTGATTACAATTGTATTTCGATCTTAGATCTTGCCCAAAACATTCTTCTTGGGAAACTAAAAATTCACTAATTACCATTAAAAAAAATCAATATACATTTATTAAAAAAAATAGAAAAAATTTCAATATCTCAATTGTACTTTTATTGAAAAAGGTTTCCACAGCGTTATGCCCACTAAATTTTTTATATCTATCTTTGTAATTTAATTATACAATTA
>APFE030819109.1:0-41451 GCA_000404065.3 Pinus taeda | reverse complement strand
ATATATAATATTAACACTTACACTGTAATGATAACCATTTATATTTAACTATTTTATTACAATGTACAATTAAATCTTACATATATTAGTTTATGAATTACAAATAATTTTTTAACATATTGTTTTTAAATTTTATAACGTAACTATGAGATATATAAATAGCTTACCATATTCAATAAAGATTATGTTACACATTAGAACATATATTTCATAATATATTATGAGGTTGATACTTCATTTGAATTATATCAATAATTTTGTAATATAAGTTATGTAATATTTAAAATTTACATGTTTTTTTTAATTATATTTTTCAAAGATATAAAAGAAAATAGAAATTACATAATACCATCTACATAATAAATTATATAATGACATATTGTAATTAATCTTTCTTAATTCTTTGTTAATGGTTACATATATTGTCTTTGCATTTATATTTGGATAGGAGATTTAAATTGAAAATTATTTAATTATTTAAATACAAAATTTGTAATAAATTTCATTTCATGTTTAGTATTGATTTCAATATTAATAATCTTTTTTCAAGCATTACTTCTTATCATTTCAAAAAGATTAGGAAGGATTTTTCTTATAAAATTAATAAAAGATGGATAAATTATAAAATATTTATATGATGAAAGATATTAGTAAACGAGAACTTTAATATTTAGGTTTATATTTGATATTTTAGAACACTACATTTTTCTCTATGTTTTGATTCAAAATATTTGAATTTTCAAGTTTATGTGACATTTTCTTTTGGATTTTTAGGTGCTTAGGTCCAATTGAAGATAGAGAAATGAGATGTTTGTTTTATATTCTCTCTGTCTAAACCTTGATGGTTGGACATGTTAAAATCACATGTTTTTTTCTTTGTGACTCTATTTCTATCAACTTATGATTTAGAACTCATGTGTTAACCACTAGTAAGAAATTATACATTGTAACCACCCCTCCCACATTTACCCAATTTCACCGTCCCCCCCCCCCCTAGGGGTAAACATGAGCTTAGGGATACTATGACATGAATCAACCTCCTAAGTATAGTTAAGGAAGTGGAATCAACAAAATGGAACCTTACTGACCTTCCTCGGGAGCTACAAGACACCAATGAGCTAATCAGCCACCCCTAGTGCCTAAATCCTGAGCCGAAATGACTTTCTTCTCACCTAGGCTCCCAACCGCATGCATAACAAGGCCTACATGCAATTGAGGGCCTCCAACCGCATGCATAAGCCTAACAAGTTGCAGTTATTACCCAAATTCTTCAGTTCATATGGTGTGGTCCCAGATTCTAAGCCTAAATTCCAAGTTAGCCTCCACACCACAATCCAGAACTCAGTGAAACTTTCCAGAATGATAAACAACATCAAGATAAAGACATCCATACCAAACTTGATCAAAAACTTGACCTAAACAGTCCTAACCATGACAGTTATTTCGTCAAACATATTGAGAACATGTAATATGTTGGTCATGAAAGCATATCTAAACATAGGGGTCTGATACTTATCTAAGAATCATAATGAAGGTCTAATTCCCTCTCATAATAGTTGCAATAACACTTATTAGATCATGCATTCAATAACCATTCATCAACTAATCAAAACATGTCAAGAGCCATAGCTAGAACCTGTTATGAAACCATGCTTATAACCAACATATAATGAGAATAATATCCATGATATAACAACCATTAAACCACAGAATATCAAGTAAAAATACTCATGAAAAACAATGGGAAAAGAGATATTATTAACATATGAAAAATACAACCAAGTCAGGGACTTCCACATACCACCCAACCATAGATTGCATTGAACCAAATATCTCTTTCAGCCAATAACCCCCTATGCCATGTTCCAAGCATGAATGTGGGACTCAAAACAAAACAAACAAGGCTTCCTGGAGGTTAAACCACATCCACACTCAGGCTTTATCGCAATCCCACCAAAAATGGTCAAGGGATCACTAGGCCCAAAACAAGCACATAAACAGCTAGGGCTTCCTGGACATTAGGCCACCTCCACCCTCAGGCTTTACTATAATCTCGCCAAAACTGGTCAAGGGATTACTAGGTCCAAAACAATCTTGGATTCCTTAGAATTTCTTCACCAATACCTTGAGGAATTTAATTATCTCCACCCTCAGGATTTATTGCAATCCCGCCAAAACCGATCAAGGGATTCCTAGGCCCTATGGGAATTTTCCTGAGACCACCTCAACTTGTTCCAAAACATCTAAAAATTCAAATCTCAACCGAATGGAATAACCCTATCACACCATGGCTATTTGGAAATGGAAAGACAAGCCTGAAACCACTGTCACACCTGGAAAAACCCATGCCAGATACAACAAGAGATCCAAATACATACATGCATATACCATGCATTCACAAACAAGCTAGGAAATCACACATGCAACCTGTTACTTGCAAGTATTCCTGTTGAAGCTACTTAATCCAACGTTTCCTTACTTGTCAGTTGCTTTCCGTGTCCTTTCGTTTCCTTCCTTTGCTTTCTTGTTTGCTTTCTCCTCTTGGTGCTCTTCTCTCTTTGAGAATAATTCTAAATCCAAACTAACGAAAGACTATTAACTGATCCTCATATTCCTTTTCATTATTGAGGCCTCAATTTTCTTCATTTTCCTTTATTTTCCCTTCAATTTTTCTCTCATGCAAAGTTGTGACCTTTCATCTCCCTTTTCTCCTATTTTCCTGTATTTTCATAAATAAATGCCAATTAATGCTTCTTTTCCTTTGTCGATTCCTTTGTCAATTTCCTTAGCCATAATAAACCGAAATTAACACCCACTAGGATGTTTTTCCCAACATTCATCTTGGAATATGTGTCTCATGACCATGGTCTTATTTTGCCTTTATTAACTTTATTACATGAAATCTAACCCGAGGTTGTTACAAAACCCACCCCCCCCTTGGGGTGATCCAAATTGGATCATTATATTATTTTCATCCATCCCGATGCCTTTGGAGTGGAAAAAGTGGAGGAATCAACGCAGAGGACTGTTTTTACCAACGGGACCTAGATTGGCGAAACAGGGTCTGAAACCTTTCGGGAGCATTTTGAGGCATAAAACGATGTTTTTTGGGGGTAAAACTTTGTCTCACAAGTGCCACACATTTTTATGCTATTTTATAGACATAAATCTTTCCAACAACACAAGAATCAAGTCAATCGGAGTGTATGCAAAAGTTATGCCACTCAAAAGTTGACCTTCTTGTTTTCACACCTATAATTTGGGAGGATATGCATTGTCCCGCATTATTCATGGAAAAGGGGCTATCCACGTTTTTTTGATGTAGAAGACTCTAGAAGAGCCTATTTTGTAACTCTAGTTAAGAGTTGATGTAGTCAAACTTAACCACTAGTAGGCTATCGGGCTGTGTTATAACTGGGCCACTAGGAGGAAGAGGCATTCCATTCTTTTGAGAGCATTTGTTCCATAGATGAGAAAAGATAGCTAGGAGAGATAGGAGGTAGAGCACACATAGATGATTTGTGCACTATAGCAGCCCATGGGCGACAAACATTACTTCTTTGTATATGCATCCATATTTCCAAATAGGGAAAGAGAGTGAAGCAGCCTCACCTTCCAGTTGGGGTTTCTCCCGAAAGGGTCTCCAAGAGAGAATATCTCGTGTATTATATGCGTGTGAGATTATTTTTTTATTCTATTCTTTTCTGCATAATTTACTTTTACATGCATGCACTAATTACAGCGAGATCTACAAATCTAGAAATTAAATAAAATTGTATTAGTGTAGAATCTCATATTTTTAATATAATATTATAAGATCTGTTGTGACGAACTATCCAGTGGAATATCCACGACAATTTACAGATCAGGGGAGAACATCGACCTCAGTTTTCTATGACACCTATGACTCGCAAGATCGTTGAAAATGAAAACATATTGCCCATGGAGCTTTATAACTTAGCTCGTTGTAGTATTTACAATGACATCCTGCTAAAAACATGGCAATCATATCGTTTACTGGAGATTTATAACACAACTCATTAGGATATTTACAATAAAAACCACATATACTTATGCACATTTGCTTCAACCAGCAAATAACTATATTGTTTATGGAGCTTTATAAACCAACTCAATACAATATTTAAAATAATATACACATATTCATATGCACATTTTCTCTAACCAACAAATAAAAGAATATTGTGCTTGCATTAGTCGACAAGGGAATCCAGAGGCTCACACCTCCACCCTAAAATTAGTACTAGGATTCACCTCCTTCCCAAGAAGTTCAGAATCCACTGTCACATTCAACCTGCATCCAATGTCCAACGCTATAATAATTACACTAATTGTTCTCTAAGTGAACGACTATCGACTCATTGTTCCAGGGCACACTCCTAATGTTCTTCTGATTCCATATGTAATGCTAATGACCAAAACAAATCCATTCCCCAACCTTCCCGTGTCTACTACATAGTCCCGTGGGCAATCTAGTCACTCCCTTTCATGCAGTCACTCACCTTCCAAGTTCTCCAATATTCCCTTCCCTAGATGATCCATCCCTTGGCAAGGTTTCCTCACATCGAAAGGTCCAAAAATCAAGGCATATCCCTTCCTCAGAACCATCATATTGATCATAGCATGCTCATGGCAATCAATGGACACTATTGGGTACCAGTGTCCCACAATGGCCCTACTCTTGAATGCTTACTAACATATTGTTGCATGTTCCAATTCCTTTGTTGTTGTTGCTAATCCTTGCTATTAGTTTCAACCACCCAAACTGTGTATTTCCCTGCCTTCCTGTACCAAGCACATAATTTCCATTAGACTAGAAAGGAATTGAAATAAATTCAAATCATACCTAATTGGTGACCTGTCAATAAGGTACACTTGCAATTCTTTTTACTTCCTATCACAACAAGTCAAACTATCTCTTCAATCAAATCATCATGTATAAACATATCAAATCTGGTTAGCTCAAAATGTAACCATCATAAATCATAATCACAGATCACATGTAACCATCATAAATCATAATCATATGCATAATAAAAAATTGAAATAAAATACCAATACTTATCTTTCAAATGATTATTTTCTTTTTCCTTTGTTCTTTGTCCTTTTCTTACACACGTTGAATCGGTTTCCAAACCTGCCAAGCACCCAGTGACTTCTCCTCTCTTTGACCACGTATACACACTATTTTGGTTTACCAAACCTGACAAACACCTAGTGTCTTCTCTTCTCTTTAACCACGTATACACACTGGTTTGGTTTTCCAAACCCAACTAGCACCCAATGTCTTATCTTCTCTTCAAGAATCAAGGGAATCTAGAGAATAAACTACCTCCTCCATCAATATTAGCAACAAGGGAATCTAGAGACTAAACTTCCTCAACCCTCAATAAAAACAACAAGGGAATCCAGAGACTAAACTACCTTAAACCTCAATATCAACGACAAGGGAATCCAGAGACTGAACCTCCTCAACCCTCAATATCAACAACAAGGGCATCCAAAGACTAAACTACCTCAACCCTCAATATCAACAACAAAGGGCATCTAGAGACTAAACCGCCTCAACCCTCAATATCAGCAGCAAGGGTCGAGACAATCTGATACCTGCTTGTCACATCACGTTGTACAACACATACACATACACATTGTACAACACATCACATACACCTACACCTAGTGTACACACAATACATGTACGTACACATCATACAATACAACGAACACACATTTTGCGACACAACGACTACACAATACACAACAAAGTACTACATATACACAACACAACATGTATGAAAAGTACATAATACCACATGTACATAGCACTGCCTTCACAACATGTACACAACACCACATGTACATAGCACTACCTGCATAACGTGTACATAACACCACATGTACACCACACCACCTACAAAATGTATACACAACCCCACATTTACACAACACCACCTACACAACTATACACATCACAACATGTACACAATGCCACATGCATGACATGTACACAACATCACCTACACAAAACACCACATGTACAACATGTACACAACACCACATGCACACAAAACCACATGTAGAATTATGCAGAAAACACCACATGTACATAGCACCACATGTAAAACATGTACACAACACATGTACATAGCACCACATAAATATGAAAGAGGAACACCATGGTCTGAAACCCCAAAGTCTTCGTGTTTTATTAACCAGAAAAAGTTATAAGAGCTTTATTAGAGAAAGTAAACGATTGAAAAATCGGATCCAAATAATGGAGAGAGGCCTCTCATTTATAGAAAAATTCATACAGAACACTATATGTACACAACACTGCATGTACAACATGCACACAACACCACATACGCAACATGTACACAATACCAGTGTTGCACATCCGGAGACCACATCATCTCTACCAAACATCCTTTCTTCTAGTCTCTTTCCACTATCCATTCCTATCCGTGCATGTCGTAGATTGCACTGCTTTCATTCTGATGATGTATCCATTAATATAACTTGTCCATAGCATAAATATAGGCATAGTATAAGCACATAATATAAATTCATATCCACACAATACTAACCTCATAGACCCGTCAGGGATATTCTTCCCACTTGATTCCTCATAAACCAAGAACCTTTTCATGTCATTCACCTGCATAAGAAATCATCCCTCCACAAGCATGATCCCTGATGATCTTGTGAGACAATGACATAGAAACATACATATATACATATAAGCATTATCATAAACCAATCATGATCCCTAATGACCTTGTAAGATAATGGCATACATATATATATATATATATATATATATATATAAACATTAACATAAAACAATCATGATCCTTGACAACCCTGTCAGACAATGGCATACATACATACATGTATACATATATAGACATCAACGTAATCATGATCACAACATAATTCCTAGATATCATAAGTTCAATGTTAAGACAACTCCCTTTATCCATACACAACATGCACAACATTGAGAACAACAGTTCCCAACATAGCCAAGGCCTCTGGCACCTCAAATCCATTTACTTTACTTCTTCTTGTTACCTTTCTCATTGCTATCTTGCCACTATCCATTTACCCCAATGGGCCCAACCAATCCAACTCACTGTCATATCCTTTCCTTCAAGTGCCCTTATACATGCATTAGGCTTCATCCAGGTCTTACATTACCTGTTGAGTTTCATTCATCTCTCCCCGATCTCCATTAACTTTCCTCTTCCCTAATCAATTCCCAAGACCCTCAAAACATAAAAGGAAAGAAAAAGAAACAAACAAGAAGAAAACCATCAAAAACCAATAGCAATAGGAGACCACAAACAAACTGGCATGACCATGCACTAGAATTGAACAAAATTGCAAATCAAGCGCAAACAAATCACTAGACGCTGAAAGCACAAGACTAGCATCAAACACCATGACTCAACCCCTTCGGTTTCCAATTCTTCCAAGGGAAAACTCAACCAAAGCCTTCTTCAATATTTCATGGCAGTCTCTTTTTCCATGCAATTCTCTGCATGATACTGTCATAAATACATAATTGTCAATGAATAAATAAATATAACATACTATTTAGTTTATGTTTTTGTGCCAAGCACACTTCCTTGTAACTGAACACATACATATATCATCTCTCAAGGAACTCCAATTCCTTGACGAATCCGACCATAACTTGAAACCAATCGTTATACCTGTCAAATACACGTTCATGAATATAACACACATCCACATAATGTGAGACAAAATCAAGGTTAAGAAGACTTCTTGTATTCATGCAAAGCACTCATTCATTTGGAATTGTCATTTAAAAACTGAATGCTTGTATGAAGGACATAGGAGTAGCTCCTAGGAGGACAAGTTTTCTTTTACTAATATTGACTCTTGTACAAACTTTAATGTTGATAAATTAGGGAGTTGGTGATAAATTAGGGAGCTGGTGCTAATAAATCAAAGAGATGGTGTTTCCTTTCAGTTGGTGCTAATAAACCAAGTAGTTGCTACTTCCTTTCAATTGGAATTGATAAATTTTATTGTACTCTTTATATATATTAAGAAAATAATTTTGTGATTTTCTCTCGCTTTGTGCTTCCACATAAAACTCCTCGTGCTTTTTCATGTATTTACAAGTTTTTGAATTTAAAAATTGTTAATATTGGTTCACAGCCCCCACTATGGTTGAATATTCCAGCATTAGATCCTTCCTTTTAAGACCACCGGTCCTACCATTAATAACTCGTCAATTGAGTTTGTGTTATGATGAATTTTTACAACTAGTTGAGGATTAAATCTAAATAGAAAGCTTGGATTAGATATTAATCTTCTCTTATAGTCTTCCTCATCAAAAGACAAACTATGATATATGACAAAGCAAGAATCGATAACACTAAGATGAAGTATGTATGGTATTGATATGATATCAAAGTACGATGATGGTAAATAATCACATACAAAATGGCTATGAAGTATTCTCCTTTGGGCATCAAGTTATTTATCATATTAAAAATATTTTGAAGTTTATTCAAATGTCAAAATGCATGTATAAATTTAAGTTACTTTTTTTAACATAGGATAATGTTAAATCTAGTTTATTGGAGTTCTAAGTAGTGTAGAATTTATGTGCATGTCAAAATTTATGCATCATTGTATGATTATGCTTAACAAATCATAGGCACATAGGCACACCATAGGATATGTTTAATTGCAGGTTATTGTTTGCATCATGTGTGAGACCCATAGTTTATGGTATATATTGTACATGAGACATGGCCATATATTGTGATGTCTATTGTACATGAGACAAGAATGCATGCCATGATATGTGTTATACATGATGTGAGATAATATGTTATGATGTGTATTGCATATGATACAAAATTTTGTTCATGCCTATGACATTGAGGTATCAAATATACAGTGGTATCTTGAGCCCCTCACTGAACAAGTTTTACACACACTATGGCCAAAAACATCCTATGACCAAGATTTTGATAATCGAATTTTAACTTTGCATGAGAGTGTCTCTTTCTTCAATATGATATGTAATGCAAACCATAATTATGAACTTGCCACTTAGATTTTCTACATTTATCTTCTTAAAGTCCATTGTGATTTTACAACACGCACAACCTATAATAAGGCCATTGATTCTAAAACTAAATAAAAGTATCTCTATCATTTAAATATGAAATGGAATACAAACACTAATCGTTGATATACATATTACAAATCTTCTATACCTTTATGTTTGTAGAGTGTATTGTGATTTTAGAACACATGCAAGTAACATAAAATTTAAAGAGAAAAAAATAATTTTATGTTGAAAGATATATTTTTATGCAACTTTTCAATGATGAAAAATTGCAAAAAATAATTGTACTTCAATTAAAATGGTAAACTAAGTATACCCTTCATTAAAAGTGTTAAGTGAAATCTTGATTTTTTAATTTTACCATGTTCAACTTCCAATATATGTTTGAATTCCTTGGAAGTCTTATATGGGGTTTAAGTTTTATCAATTCATATATACATTATGGTTTAATGGTAGGGATGAGGCTTAGCCATAGGTACAACTTAGGTTTAATCCTCAACAAGAGTAGAGCCATGTGTGTGGTTTCCTCACATAAAAGGGAATTCATAGATCTCTAATAGTCCAAATAGGTAAGCCGACATTAATCACGTGTTCTATTATCATTTTATGAAAAAATCCAATCCAAAAATTTATAATCAATTCTCAACAAGTAAAGTATGCTTGGAAATGTGTGAAAGAAGATGTTTGACCTCCTTAAATTGGTTTTCTTAGAAAAAAAGAAGAAGAAGAAAGAAAGAAAGAAAGAAAGAAAATGGTCACACATCCAACAATCCAAATCAATAAAAGCTTAACCCAAACACTCATAATCAATCCTTCTTAAATAAAATCTACTTAGAAAAATATGGCCTTTAAAAATGGATTTTTCGCACAAAATAAATGAAAATGTTATCTTTATTATTTATAGGACAAAACATATGATAAGGATTTGAAGGCCTGCAATCCTCCTTTCCCATCCTTTCGAAAAAAAATGTATTATTATTTGTTTATGTCATACCTTTCCAATAACTAAATATGTTAGATTTAATGAGTAAAAAAACATGAATATAAAATTCAGAAATAATATTGAATTTTTTGAAGTTTTGGTTTTAACTTAATCATATTCAGGGAGAAATATTGATGAGTGCGTTCATCATTGTTTTGATGTGATTATCTATTTACATGTTAATGGTTTAATATTTAGTTGAATTTATTCGATAATATAATTATTGGACACTAAACATTATTTTATTTATAACCTATAACCTTAAGATTAAAGGAAATACTCTCTACCTTATCCTCTTGATTGAAGCTAGCATTTCCCCGTTGAAAAAATGTCTATGTTTAAGTATCTAATGTATAAGAAGAAGCTTTACAACATGGAAGACAAGAAGTTCCCCAAAATTCCTTCTAACTATAGCCAAAACCCCCACCTCTGGTTCAAGAGAGGTTGGCATAAGGATGTCCAGTCTTGGTTCCACATTGGAGGATAAAGGAGGAGATCATCTTAGAGAATAAAGATGATATTAAAAGTACTATTGCATCCAAATTGAGGGATAAGTTGTGGGATAATAAGGAGTTTGAGGGAAAAATGAAGCTATTGTATTATAAGGTTGTGATTAACCCCATTATTGCTAATCATAATTATATTTATGTTTTGACTAGAAGAAAATGAACATTGTGAAGATAAAAACTATTTTTTATGAACTTCAAAGTGAAACCGGATGTTAGTCTATTCCCAAAACACTTGGAAAAAAGAGTTGTCATCTTGTGATACTAAGAGGGTTGAAGATGAAAAATAGTCTCTCTTGGATTACCCGACTCTTACTTACACCTGTTCTCATTTCCAAAACATTTGCCACACTACCACCCTTCTTGAATTGTTAAGTCAACAAAACTATAGTGATCTAGAAAGGCTTCTCTCTTCATTTTTATCATATGAATAAACTATGAAAATGTCTCAATTAAATTTTTTATTAAAGTCCAGTAAATAATATTGGTCTTAATGGATGTTAATCATAATCATCATCAATTTTTTCAAAAACCTAAAAACAAATTATTGTAATTTAATTATTAAATTAATACTAAAATAATTATTAGAAATTATTAAATTATTATTTTAAAAAAATACCTACACGATAAAGAAATGATTAGTTAGTCTCCCAAAAGAGAACTGCCAATTACCTTTCAGAAGGAAAAACACTTTTAACCGAATAAAAATGATTGTAAAATCATACCCTAAAACCTAATCATATTAACATATTGTTGAAGATAATGGAGAATATCCTAGAATAGTGTGAGTTGGTTCACGTGACCTCACGATAGGAATTAGTTTCTATTTCTTAGGTTATTGTTCTAACTTCCCTAAAACCACGATTACTATAAAGTGTGTGATGTACATGAACAATGTAGAGCGTTCTGCAGAGTCAGACTCTCCTGGTTCAAACTCTCTTTCGTAGAGCTGACCAGTGGGTTTTATTTCTTTTAATACAACATTGCCATTTTTATCATGGTATCAGAGCGTCAGGGCTGAGGAACCTATACACTGAGAGGAGGGTGCGACTAAACCGAAATTGTCGTAGGTTTCAAGAGAATAAACACGACGATTGCGCAATCACACTTAACAACACTGTCTCAGATATTAGGTGTATAGTTGCAACGATGTGTCAGATAAGTGGTGTACATCTATGAAGATGTCTCAGATAAGTGGTGTACATCTACAACGATCATGTAAACAATAAAAAGGATCCGTGGAGGCCGAGAGAAGATTGCATCCTGGAGAAGGATGTAGAGGCTAACAACAGAAGGTTATCTGGAGGCTCTTAAGGAAGCCACGGTGATCTGCGGGTGTGCAGCAAGATCAAACAACATTGAAGATTAGTGATCTATCTTGGTCACAGATCTGGGGTAAATCTAACATCTTCTTTTACCTGTCGAATTTTTTTTGTCTAAATCACCAAAATGAATAATAATATGTTTGAAGCATGCTTGAATGAGCATAACAAGCTCGATGGTTCCAATTATGCAAATTGGAAATTCAAGATGCAGACTCTGTTAGAAGTGCAGAGTGCTTGGACAATTGCAAATGGGGATGAGACAAAGCCAGCAGTGGGATCACCATCGATCCGAGGTTGGGAGAAGGGAGAAGGTAGAGCAAAGACACTATTGAAGGTGTCAGTGAAAGCCAACATCATACCACACATCAGAGAGTGTAAGACAGCTAATGAGATCTAGGGAATTCTGAAGGATTTGTATGAGATCAGAAATTCAAATCGTCTTTTGTTCATGAAGAGCAAGATCCTATCCCTAAAGATGGAGGAGAATGAAACAGTTGCTTCATTCATAGCAAGGATCAAGGATCTCAAGAACAAACTGTCAGACATACCGATGCAAGAAGAAGAAAGAAGATCGACTCTGAAGCCCCAAAGTGCCGATCTTTTATTGATGGCAAAGAAGAACTTCTTCAAAGGGAAAGGAAATCCGCAACAACAAAATTGAAGACATTCACAGAAAAGACCGAATCAAACCCAAGGTATGCATACGAATAGAAACAAATTTGAAATTAAATGTTTTTATTGCAGAAAACTTGGTCATATTTCCAGGGAGTGCAAGAAGAAGAAATATCATGAAAAACATCAGAAGCAGAAATGACATGCAGGTCATCTCGCGAATGAAAATCATGTGCAGAATTTCAGATTGTTTATGGTAGATTTTGATGAGAATGTTGATGCAGACATCTAGTATGTAGATTCGGGAGCATCAACACATATGGCAGGGAACAAGCATTGGTTCGAAGATTTTAAAGAAATCAACGAAGGAGCACAAATTTATCTAGGTGATGATAGAAGTCATCACATCAAAGTGTTTGGGAAAATTTCTGTCATTCTATCTAATGGTAATGTAAAACAACTTCATAATGTCATGTATGTGCCCGGTGTAACAAAGAACTTGATTTCTGTATCCATGATCACAGATCAAGATCTTAAAGTTGAATTTTTTAAATCTAACTGTTATAATAAAGATTTGCTAGATGGCATGAAGACAATTGCTACAGGAATCCGAACAGGAGGTCTGTACAAATTGGATGTAAGACTTGCACCATTTTGAGCTTTGACAGATGCGAGTTTGACTATAAAAGAGCTATGGCATCAGAGATTTGGTCATATCAACTACAATGATTTGTTGTTACTACAGAATAAGGAAATGGTAATAGATCTTCCTATGCTAAAGCAAGTACATAATGATTATGATGTGTGTACATTAGGAAAAATGCATAGAGAAGAATTCATTGTTCGAGTAGAAAAGAAATAGAGTGATATACTTGAATCAGTGCATACAAACCTATGTGGACACATGCAAACAAAATCATTAGGAGGTGCACTATATTTTTTATTGTTTATTGATGAATGCACAAAGTTATCTTGGGTATATTTCTTGAGTAAGAAGAGTCACACATTTGAATACTTTAAGCAGTTCAAAAACATGATTGAAAGGAAAACAGGGAAACAGATAAAAATTCTCCAGGTCGATCAAGGGGGAGAATACAGGAAAGATGAGCTTATCAGGTATTGTAAAGACCATAGAATATTGCAGTAATTCACAGTACCCCATACTCCACAGAAAAATGAAGTAACTAAAAGAAAGAACAGAACACTAGTGAAATGTGCTAGGAGCATGTTGAAAGGTAAGAATCTTTCGAATGGTTTTTGGGCTAAAGCATTGAATACAGGAGTTTATTTGAAAAATATGAGTCCTATAAAGAGTCTTGAGTTTAAAACTCCTTATGAAGCATTATATGGATTTAAGCCTGCAGTAGAACACTTAAGAGTATTTCGATCTAAAGAATTTTCCCATATTCCAAAGGAAGATAGAAGAAAACTAGATTTGAAAGCCATCGGATGTACTTTTATAGGGTATTGTTCACAACATAAAGCTTACAGATTATTTAATCCCTCTACTCACAAGATTTTTGTTAGTAGATATGTCATATTCCATGAGCAGGATCATGAAGAATCTGATAAGCACAATGAGGAATGGGGTATTCCGTACTTGGTGGAAGAAGAAGCAGAAAACAATCAGGATCAACAACAGACAAAAGCAGAAGATGAACAACAATAGCAACAACAACAGTAATAGCAGTAGCAGGAAGAAAATAATGATCAAACAAGGTTTGAAGCTACCCCACCTCTCAGGAGATCAGGTAGGAAAGCTCAATTGCCTGCAAGATATAGGGAAAATGCTTTTATAACTAGTATGAAGAATGTGGTTGAACCTTCTAGTTATAAAGAAGCAAATGAATGTAGAGAATGGAAAACAACCATGGAACAGTAATATGAATCAATAATCAGGAACAACACTTGGGAACTAGTTGAACTTCCTAAAGGAAAACAAACCATGGGTTGTAAATGGTTATACAAATCGAAGAATAATGCAGATGGAACCATAGAAAAATTAAAAGCTAGATTGGTAGCAACGGTGTATTCACAAAAAGAAGGTATAGACTATGAAGAAACCTTCACCCCTGTAGCTAAACTAAACACTATCAGAGTGTTAATTGCTTTAGCTACTAAGAAACATTGGATGATACACCAACTAGATGTAAAGTCTGCATTTTTAAATGGAGAACTAAAAGAGAAGGTTTATTAGAGCAACCTAAAGGGTTTGTCCAGAAAGGGAAAGAATATTTAGTTTGTAGATTGAAGAAAGCACTCTATGGACTAAAGCAAGCACCCAGGTCTTAGTATGAAAAGATTGACTCATTTTTTCTGCAAGCTGGCTACAACAGAAGTAAAAATGACCTTAATCTTTATACCATGCAAGATGAACAAGGGCGCATAGTGTTAATTTCTTTGTATGTAGATGATTTGATCATTACAGGTGATGCTACATATCTAATCAAAGAAATCAAGCAACAGATGTCAGAGGTGTTCGAAATGAAAAACCTTGGTGTGTTGAGATACTGTTTAGGTCTTGAGATATGGAGAGATTTAGGACAAACATTTCTGTCCCAAGGAAAGTATGTCAAAGCCTATTAGAGAAATTTATGATGGATCATTGTAAACCTGCAACAGTACCATTACAACAAAACATCAAACTGCAGAGTGAAGATGGCTCAAAGGAGGCAGATGCGACACTTTACAGACAGCTGGTTGGAAGTCTAATCTACCTAACCACCACTAGACCAGATTTGGCTTATGCAGTCAGTGTGCTAAGCGAATATATGTCTAAGCCACTTGAAAGCCATTGGAATGCAACGAAAAGTGTTTTGAGGTATCTACAAGGTACTATAGATTACGGTATTATTTACACTGGCTCTTCTAATGTTAGATTGACAGGATTTATAGATTCAGATTGGGCTGGAAATGTAGATGATCGTAGATCCATAACAAGTTATGCATTCAGCATTGGATCCGGGTGATCACATGGAGCAACAAGAAGAAGAACACAATCTCCTTGTCCACAACGGAAGTAGAGTATCAAGCCATGTGTGCAACACATGTGATGCAGTTTGGTTGCAGAGACTTCTCTAGGATGTCGAGAAAGAACAGATAGACACAAAAACAATCAGATGCGACAATCAGAGTTCAATCAAACTTGCTAATAATCCGTTGTTCCACAAAAACACTAAACATATTGATACACAATTCCACTTCGTTAGGGATAAAGTTCAATCCAAAGAAATCCATTTGGTATATTGTAATACATGTGATAATGTTGCAGATATTTTCACTAAGCCTCTTGGCAGGATTAACTTTGAAATGTTTAGGGATATGTTAGGCATATTTGTGAACTCCTTCTCCATTAAGGGGGAGTGTTGAAGATAATGGAGAATATCCTAGAATAGTGTGAGTTGGTTCACGTGACCTCAAGATAGTAATTAGTTTCTATTTCTTAAGTTATTGTTCTAACTTCCCTAAAACCATAATTACTATATAATGTGTGATGTACATGAACAATGTAGAGCATTCTGCAGAACTGGTTCAAACTCTCTTTCGTAGAGCTAACCAATGAGTTTTATTTCTTTTAATACAACATTGCTATTTTTATCACATATCAACCCTCCAATATAAAAAAAACATGATATCAATTATTTATATTTTCATATATAAAACATTAAAAAAAAAATCCAAATGAATAAATTTATTTTTAAAAAACATTATATTAGCTAAAAACTAACTATAAAACACTAAACATAAACGTAGAACATCATATTACAATTTTTTCAAAATAGGAGCTAACGAACTTGTCATAAAATATTTAATGCTCTTATGAAAGCTTGTATGGAAGGGTTCACTACATGGCCATAGGAAGATTTGACCGCAATCTGGCAGTCTCCGTGCCATCCGTCAAACATTTTTCGGCTTTCAACACCTTCACGGCTCTCCCCTATTATCTGGCAGCTCCGCAGCTCTGATTCCCGCATTAATGCATATAGACCAGATATTTGTTGCCTTCGAGACGCGGCAACAGTCTCAAATTTCAAATTTGAGCGCGGAGCAAAGCGTTATAACTTACGTGAATGCCCAAGCCCGGGAGGCTGGCTTCCTGACGTGTTTCTTCCCTTTTTTTTAAAGCTTAAGCGGCGCATAAAGGCAGCAGAGCTGATGCTGGACAATCCTAAGCATTTCGTCTGTCACGCCAACGGCCTGCAGATTGGGTGTCCGATCAATCCTCTGATGGCAGACGAAGAATTGGATTTGGGGCATCTCTATTTTCTTCTGCCAATGACCAATCTTCATTCTGTGCTCTCTGCAACAGACATGGCTTCATTCGCATTCAAAGCCAATTCCGCCATGAGAGCTGCAGCCAGACGCAGCTCCAGCGCCAAAATACTCCCCGTATTTGGAGACCTCCTCATGCGTCCCCTGCCGCCAGAAATGAAAACGGACGACCATCTGGAAGATATTTCGTCTCCGGAGGACTTTGTCCTGCGGAAGCTAAATTTGGAGGACGTTCGAGAGTTGTCCATGGCTATTCAACACCTGAGATTGAGCGCGTTCAGGTCCTGGAAGCCAAAGTTGGAGACCATTACCGAGTTCCGGCCAGAGCTTTTGGATCTCTTGCAGTCGAATATTGAACAGTTTTGCTAGCATCAATATTCAATGCAGACCGGTTGGAACGGATTCATGGCCTACCTGTATTACAATACTAATCTAGTTGTAGTCTGTAATCTGTATAGATCTGTTGTGCTTCTGGGAAAGAATGATCTTCTTTACCCTAAAACTCAATCAATTATATTTTGTTGTTTTATAAATAATATAGCTCTGAGAAACCACACATGCTCTGCAATCATCTAACTACATTTCCAGTTGAATGGTGTGTATGAACGGATTTGATTTACCATAATCGTTTCTAATAAACGATGTCACAATTCAAAGGATTGGCTTAATACTCATTGTTATTGAATATTTAGCGAATTCTTTAACCGCACAGAGTTGGTTTCAGAAATTCCTTTTATGTATAAAAGTTTTACAGTAAAATTTTAAGCTATTTTAGAAATTTTCCAGGAGTTGGTATGAATATTTTTTTATATATAAGTTTCAGTTTTTTTCCAATGAATAGTTTATAATAATTTTATTTTTATATTTAATTTAGGGTTTCAATATATAATAACACTAAATTTATGTATTTAGGAGGTGTAGATCAATTAGTTTGTGCGGACTTTAGTCCCCAAACTTATGTACCCATAAAGTGTAGACCAATTAATACCATTTCGTTATGATATCCCACTCTCACCCCTTTGTTATGATCTCTCAATCCTACTCCAAATGCTTTATTGTGGAACAAGCTACAAATAAAATTATGGAACCCCTTTTGTTATGATCTCCCAGTCCCACCCCTTTGTTATGATCTTTCACTCCCACTTCAAATGCTTTATTGTGGAACAAGATACAAACAAAATTTTGGAACCTCTTTTGTGGTATGATAGGCATAAGTCTCTAGTCTCATAGGCAACTACAAACACTAAACCCCACTTGTTATGATCCATGGAGAATCTCATAGATGGCTATAGACGCTAAACACCCCTTACACCCCTATGTTACGATCTCACTCCTACTCCAAATGCTTTATTATGGAACAAGATACAAACAAAATTATGGAACCCCTTTTGTTACAATCTCACTCCCAACCCTTTGTTATGATGTCTCACTTTCATTCCCACTCCAAATGTTTTATTGTGGAACAAGATACAAACGAAATTATGGAAGCCAAACCCCACTTTGTTATGATCCCTCACTTCCACTCCCAATGCTTTATTGTGCAACAAGATACAAACAAAATGAACATAACTCTTTTCTTCGTAGTGACTAGGTTATAACACAACCCTCTAGTCAACTAGAGGTTTAACTCCAACTCTCAATTAGAGTTACTACTTCAACCCTTTTAGAGTCTTCTTCATAGCGTTCATGTGGCTAGCCATTTTTCCATGAGTAACTAGTGTTGAAATCACTATAGGTTAACTTTCAAGAAGCATAAACTTTGCATTGGAACCCCCTTCATGTCACAATTAAAAAGATATCTCACTTTGCATAAGAACTCCCTTCATGTCACAATTGGAAAGATATCTCACTGTTAAATGAGATCATGAACTTTCCTTAAGAAACATCATTTAAAGCATCAAAATACTTTTAAAAAATTTGAGACGACGATTCTTCAGACTAAAGCACTACCTATAAATTCATTCCAATTTTCTACTCATAAAACATCAAAATAAATAAAAAATAAAAATATATAATAATTCTATTGGCATCATATATAACATTCCTATAAAATTGTATTTACTTTTTCTTTATTTTATCAAAATTAAATTTATTTATGTTTATTATTATTTTTTTTTGCTAAAGCAAGTGTGGAACCTTCTATTTCAAAGAGCAAAAATTAATGTACACTTTTTACAAACATCTGCCCGACGTCGAGGACAGAGAAAGAAAGCCTCAGACATCAAGGGAAAAACCAACGAGCATTACAACAAAAAACTTCTAATGCAAGGAAGAAACCACGCACAACCTGCCCCCCGAACACTGAAGATCCGGGCAATCGGGGCCGTCCAAAAGAAGCAAGAAGATCGACGGTTGAGGGGAAATCGCTTGGCTCAAATAGCCCCAGAGATAAGCGACAAAGCCCCACCAAAAGCATGAACAAAAACAACCATTGATTGTTGACAACCAAGATCTATGGGTGAGAGTGATTTCGCACTGGCCAACTAGAACTGGCGTTAATGTGCGATAAGGGGCGGTATTAGGAACCCTCCCTCTGCCACGTGTTGACACTTGACTAGAATCGCTACGAATTCACCGAAACCACTCTCCACATAAAAGCGGTGCAATCAACGTAAAACCGCTTGGAAGGTGGTTTCTTGTACCGGGAGCTCAAATTTAGAGCAAATCGTCTGGTGGATAAAACATGATTCCTCTTGCGCCTGACAATTTCCATCTTCTGAACCTGGAACCTCGGGAAGTTTAGAGGTATTCCTTCGAACCTGAAAAGCCACCAAAAAACCACCTGGGGCAACCAAAAAACTAGTGAGACATGGACGAGAAGATCCAGGAGGAGTTGAGAATGAACTTGACAATCTGCATCTTAGGTGCTGCCTGCTCGACTGAGAAGGAACCCCCCTACGTCACCCCATCATGGGATTCGACCCAGCGCGGTGTCTGGCGACCTCCTAGTCCTCCTTAGCTTGTTCTTCCCATATAGCCTTTGCACGACTTAGAGGAATTTCATGCCACTTTTTGGCCATTCCACCTTCAGCACTGTTTGCTCCATGATTGGCCAATAAGTCGGCCATTTTATTAGCGTCATGTCGAATGTGGTTGAAGTTGATGGTTCGAAGGCCCCTTAGATGCATTTCTATTCTTTGATAAACTTGGATAAGTTTCCAATGATTCGAGACTCTCTCCGACTTGGAACCACTACTGATTCTTTTTGCTGCATTAATGGTAATCTCAGAGTCTGCTTCCATAATGACATTTGAGAGATAATTCTGAGATAGAGACTCTAGACCCTGCTCCAACGCCATCACTTCCGCCATGTTATTAGTAGCTCTGCCTAAATGATAGTGGAAGATAAATATAATATTGCCCTCGTCATCCCTTAAAACTCCTCCATAGCCTACATTTCCTGGATTTCCCTTTGAGGCACCATCAATGTTGAATTTTAGAAAGCCTTTTAGAGGGGGTTGCCAGTAGTCCTTCCCTGTAACCCTGGTTTTATCCTTTTTGTTTTTGCCTAGAGGAGTTATCTCTAGCGTTCCTAATTGCCTGAGAATTCTCTACTCTTCATCCGTGGGGGGGTTCGAGGGGATATTGCTAATAGTAGATCTGATTGTTTCTCTGATTTGTTTCAAGAAGAGGTCAAGAAGGTTTTGTGTTGGGGACTTACCATGTTTGAAAATTCTTTTATTTCTTTCTTTCCAAATGTTCTAGATAATAAAGCCGGGTGTGAAGGCCCAGGCCAAATTAAGGGCTTCGTTCTCCTTGAAATTATTTCTCCAGTGACTTAGGGTTTTTGTGATACTTCCTCTGCCTCTATCGGACTGCTGGAAAATTGAAGAGAATGACTCCCACAACCAAGAAGTATAAGAGCAACTATTGAGAATATGTTCCATCGTTTCCTCCTGTTCCTCACAACACTGACATCTGGAGGGTCCCATAATTCCCATTTTTCTAATATTCTCCCAAGTCAATATTTTCTTGTGATGAACTAGCCACATACAAATCTTGATCTTCATCCATAGTTGCTGCCTCCAAAGATGCTTCTAGGCCTTGTCTGGAACACTGTAATTAAGCCCAAGAAGATAACCCTTAGCCTCCTTGAGATTAAAGACTCTGTGCTTGTTTTTGCCCCATCTCAATTGATCCCGCCCTTCCGTTTTCAAGATCATCCTTTGCTTGAGCAAGTCCCCAAGAGCCACTGCTTTTATTTTTAGGGGGTTATCCTCTCCACAATCATTTTTTCTCCAACTTCTCCATTTCTCAGAGGTATGCGTGAGATCCCAAAAATCCTTAACTCTGCTTAATCCTTAGGCGTCTATTACTTGCTTGGGGCAAACAAAATTCTCAGTTAACAATGTTGGTTCTTGTTGCCATTTGTCCTCCCAAAAAAGAGCAAGATCTCCTGCTCTGATTTCCCAGAAACTGTTATTTTGAACAAGACTTCTGTTCTCCGAGGCTCTATTCCATATGTATGAACCTTTTATGATTCCAGACATTCTTATGAGGTCATTGTAGTGCCACAAGCTGGCATATTTCTCTTTCCATATCCTGGCCCACTGTGCTTTTGGCTCCTGCACCCATCTCCACCAGATTTTGGCTCCTAGAGTTTTACAAAGAATCTCTTGATCCTCCAGGCCAAGGCCTCCCTGACTTTTGGGTTTGCATACTTTATCCCAGGAAACTAGGGCACATTTTTTTTTTTGTTTCCTCCTTTCCCCACAGGAAGTTTCTCTGAATGTCTCTGATTTGCTCTAAGACACCTTTTGGGGCTGGGAGAGCTTATAACATATAAACAGGGATGGATTGGAGAACAGCCTTAGTCAGAACTAACCTTCCGGCCAGGTTCAAGGCCCGGAAGGTCTAATTTTTAACTTTATCCTACATCTTATTAAGGACCGGTTCCCAAATACTCTTAAGCATGGGTCTGGCAGTAAGAGGAATTCCTAAATATTTAGAGGGGAGGGACTCACGTTGGAATCCAAAAATTCTCGAGATATTTCTTTGGATAGCTATGTTAGTGCTAAAGAAGAAGATTTTAGATTTAGAGAGGTTGACTTCCATACCTGACGCTAGTGCAAAATCTTTAAGAATTTGTTTGTAGGCCAAAGCTTCTTTGACTGTTGGAACACCTTGCAGTAAGGTATCATCCACAAATTGTTGATGGGTCAGCACAGAACCGTTCTCGGAAATTTGAAGACCCCTAATATAACCCATATATTTAGCATGCTTAATGGATCGCCCGAGTCCTTCCATCATAAGAACAAAGAGGAAGGGAGAAAGAGGGTCTCCCTGCCTGAGGCCTCTAGAGGGATTGAAGATTTCTGAGGGGGATCCATTGACCAGAACGGAAAAACTAGAGGAGGATACCAGCGCCATAACCCATCTGACCCAGTTATGGTTGAACCCAAAGGTGTGGAGAACCTTCTTGATATAATTCCAATTCACCTTGTCATACGCCTTGGCAATGTCCAGTTGCATTAACATCTCTGCTTGTTTTTTGGTGGTAAGCGTGTGCACCACCTCATGCGCTTGAATAATGTTGTCTAGAATCCGTCTTCCCTCCACATAACTTGACTGTTCCTCAGACACTAGCAAGGGAAGGAGAGGTTTGAGTCTGTTAGATACTACTTTGGATATTATCTTGTAGACCACATTACATAAGGCAATAGGCTTGTACTTATCTGCGGCTTGAGCTCTATCCTGTTTGGGAATTAGGGAAAGAAAGGAGGTGTTGAGAGCTTTTAGGATAGTCTTATTTCTCCTGGAATCCTTAGCAACAACCACAATATCCTCTTTAACAATATGCCAACATGCTTTGAAAAAATCCACATTGAAACCATCGGGACCTGGTGCTTTTCCATTCTGCATTTCTTTGAGAACCTCACTGACCTCCTCCACCTCAACTGGTTTATTGAGGTTAAAATTATCCTCTCTGGATACCAGTTTGGGGATATGCCCAGTGATATCCTCTTTTGATCATGATTAGATATGGTAGGCTTTCATATCCTTTTGCAGTCAATTTTAGTATGTGGCCAGTAAGTTTGGATTATAATGTGGAGATTTGTTTCTCTGGTATGATTTTTGAACATGGTTGTGCATTTGATGATATTGTTAGTGGCTCTATGTGGTTATGGATGAGTATATGTTCTTGTGGTTGATTATGAGTTTGGGAGGCAAGGTTATGGTTCTCTCTTATGTATTTTGATATGGATGGAGGCTAATTGCTATTATATTTGGGTTCGTACATAGATGGTTGGATCTTTGTTCATGTTGACTAATATGGGTTCTAAATTACTCAGCGGATGGTGTCTTCTTGCTTATTAGTACTTGTTTCATGTGCATTATGTTGTCTCCCATCACGAGGATTGTAGGTTATGTTTTTATTTGGGTTATGATCTTAGATGGTGATGATATATGCTCTTGGTAGCGTGTTCAGCATTGGTTAATTGAAGATTATGCTTTATTATGTTGATTTCAGTTCAATATGTTTGCTTCAACTCTATGGTATATAACTTAGTGATCATAGAAGATATGTATTTTGTGAGCCTGATTTCATTCTTCTACTTATGTCTATATGGTGATAATGGGTTGGTGGTGTTATGCTTTGTTGATATGGATTGAGTATTTTTCTCTATGTTTTATGTGGTATTTCGTTTTCTAGGTTATTTCAGTTTTATGATATATAATGGTAGGTGGGATCTTAAACATAAAACTTGGTAATCTTGTTTTGTTAATAAAATACGAGTATTCTAATTTACAATAAGAGACCAACTGTGTTCGTTTTCATTATCCAAATAATTTTGTATTATTATTTGCTTATGTCTAAAAATGAGATATCTTAAGTAAGATGATTAAGAAAATTTAACATTAAAAATTTGAAGATGATAGTGAATTCTTTGAAAGCTCAATTTTGATTTAATAATATAAATTATTATTTAATTAATGTTTTTTTTCATTCAAATAATGAAATATTTTAGATATGATTAAGAAATATGAACACTAAGAATTGAATCTACTTAGTGATTTAATATTTAGTTGAATTTACTTAATATATCAATATTAAAGTAGAAATCTTAGTTTATCTTTAAAATAAAATAGGTAAAACATAATGTATAGCGGAAATAATTATTAAAGAAAATTATACCACTTAAAATGATTTGTCAAGGGACTTTCACTTTTATCAAATATCTTTGAAAATTAAATTATTAATATATTTACTTTAAAAAGAAAAAACATTCTTAATTATTTTTATAAAAAAAATTAATTAAAAAAATAAAGTAAAAATAAATAAAAATAAAAAACTTTGATTTCAAGCTTTAGTGATTCATCTTATTCTTGAGATTATTTTTCCGGGTTAATCACATAATCAGTTTGGTTGGAAACGTTCACTGATCTCAAAAATAAATAAATTTAATTTAAAGATTTATTTACTAAAAAAATATTATATTTTGTATAAATGGTAAGTAAATACAAACATTTACACATGCTAAGAAAAAAATGTCATTGTCTAAACATGCTACAATTTTTAAGTTTTTGGCCAGAGTATGGCTAATTGTTTTTGGCCAAATAGTAATTTTTGTTGTTTAAAATGAGTTTTTGACTACATATATAGATTCAACACCTTGAAAAAACCATATCCACAGTGCTTTTGTTTTGGAGGTTCTTGTTGTTTATTATATCCTCTTGGCACAAAAACTCTTGCAAATCCTAGGTTCTTAATGGCATGTTGTATTCTTTTATGGTTATGTGCGCTTGATGGATGCTTCTGCTCTTGTTTGTATGGAGTAATGGTTATTTTTTGAAGACGTTGATTACAATTGTTTGGATAAGGATTTTTAAGTTCTTGTTGGATATTATTTTCCTGTTCGCAATCCTTGAATGAGTGTTATGTGGTTTCAATTATCACAGATTTCTAATTTAGTTGGTTTTATGTTTTGATGGTATAGATAGATTGAGATTTCTTGTAGCTTTGATCTTTATTGAACATAATGAGCATATTTTTTCTCTAATGTCTATTTGATATGGGTGATATTGGTTTTATAGGTTCATTTGTATTTCTAACTAGAAATGATATTGATGCTTTAATGTCTATTTGATATGGGTGATACTGGTTTTATGGGTTCGTTTGTATTTCTGAGAGGTCTGGAAATGATATTGATGTAATTTTTTGTTTTGATAATGAATACAAAACACAATCATTTACGAAAAAAAAAGCACCTTAAAAACCCTTTGGGGCACTTGGATTATAAAGAGTTTATAAGGGAACTCAAAATGACACACTTAATGAAAAAGAGGGTTGGAATAAGAAAGGCGATGGGAAACTAGGGTTAGGGTTTGGGATCAGGCGACCCCAAGCGGACCTACTTCTGGTCAGGGTGCAGGGGATCTCGTACCCACATGCGGAATCACACACCAATACAACGACCGTTTAAATAAGGGCAGAAGGCGTTGAGATCAGGCTAGTCTGAGAGGAACATGAATAAAGCGAGCGGGGGGGGGGAGAGATCCCCTCCTACAAGGAGATCACAGCAGGGGAGTCAAGTCGAATCGGTGCAAATGGCGGATCTGGGAATCGAAGCAAGGACGCGTCGGTGATGGGAGCGGTATGGCAAGCCAGGATGGGGAACAAATGTTTACCGAGGGCAACAAAAAAACCTAGGTTCGTAGTTCCAAATAATAAATTAGAGGAGTACAGAGGATATATGAAAGACCATGCACTTATTTGCAAGTTTGTAGTAACATGGCCGTTTGAGAAAGATTTGATGAAATGGATACAACAGAAGTGGAAACCCAAAGGGCATATAGATCTTAAACTGGGGGCAAAAGGTTTTTTCACAGTAATATTTGCTAATCTGGAGGATAAGGAGAGGATATTTGAAGAAGGCCCATACTTCTTCAACAATGCAGGGCTATTCATGAGGCAATGGGAAGAATGTTATAATCCGGAAAAAGAAAAAATGTTAGCAGCACCAGTTTGGGTTAGACTATTTAGGCTCTCGATAGAATTCTGGGATCCAGAGATTTTGGAAGGAATTGGGAACTCAATCAGGACCTTTGTGAAGGTAGTAGAAACCACCAAGAGAGGCAGATATACATCATATGCCAGGATCTGTGTCTACATGAATATCACAGAACCACTGCTGGATAATATTGAAATAGAATATCATGATGAAGTCTGGCAACACCCAGTCGATTATGAACACATTCCTTTCAGGTGCAGACGGTGCCACGAATATGGCCATTTGTTTACAAATTGCCCGATGAATGAAGTCAACACACCCATAAATCAAGGGGATGAAAAGAGAAGCACAGAGCAGGAGAGAAAGATGTATGAAGGAAATAGGGGAGGGTTTACAGAAGTACATAGAAGAAGAAGACCCCAAAAAGGAAAAACCAAACTAAACCCCTCTTATCCAGAAGGCAATCAGAAAAGTCAGAATCAGTTCAAGGTCCTACGAGAATTAGAAATGGAAGCAGAAGGGGAAGAAGAGGAAGATGAAATAGGAGAGATCCAAAAAGAAAATAAAAAAGAAAATAAGAAACCAAATAAGATGGAATTGGAAAAAGAGGGAGAGAAGGGAGACCGGGCTCAAGAACAGATCCAAATGGAAATAGATTCTCAGCAGGAACAAGAAGGAGAGGAGGAACAGGTCATGAGGAAACTTCTACAGGAATGGAAGCATCTGGATAAACGGTTCATACCAGATGATCAGAAACAACTCTATAAAGATATGTTCCAAAGATACAAAGAAAAATGAGGGATATGGATAGCGAAGCAACCAAAAAAACTTGGAACACAAGCAAATCATAATACAAAATAAGAATCACAGGAAGGGTGGAAGGAAAAGAGGAAGGAGACCTATGAGTGAGACCATTCAGATGGTAGGAGATATGTTGGTGAATTCAGGAAAAGTTGTACCATTGTTGGAGGTTTGCCAACAACCCCTCAAACTATTGAAATGATTATTACAACCTGGAATATTATAGGGCTGAATAGTAAGGGAAAACAAAGATATCTGAAAGAGAGACTCAAAAGAGATAAACCAAATATAATGCTAATCCAAGAAACCAAATTACGAGAAAGCAAACTA
Organism: Pinus taeda; assembly: GCA_000404065.3. Classification (NCBI taxonomy): domain Eukaryota; kingdom Viridiplantae; phylum Streptophyta; class Pinopsida; order Pinales; family Pinaceae; genus Pinus; species Pinus taeda. The sequence continues at coordinate 14,533 of APFE030819109.1, read as the reverse complement.
AAAGAAGTGATGAGCAATTTTAAGCCGCATTATGAGATCATTGGTCAAGATGCGGCAGGCAGTGCAGGAGGAGTAGCAATCCGCTGAAACCCAAAGGAAGTCCAATTTGAAGACTCGACCAGCATACCATGCATACTCTCAGGAAGATTCATAATTATTGGTTCTCAAGATTGGATCCTCTTATCTAATGTATATGGACCCCACATACAGAGCGACCACAGGGTTTTCCTTCAGAACATGGCAGCAATGCGATCCTTGTATCCAGCTTCGCCTTGGATAGTGGGAGGAGATTTCAATATGCTAAAATCAATAAATGAAAAAAGGGTCGACTCAGAAGAACAGAGGCAGACATGGAAGCCTTCGGAGATTGGATAGCAGAACAAAGGCTTGTGGACATATAAACAACAAACGAGATCTATAGATGGAATAACAGAAGGGGAGGTAGACACCAAATCGCTTCCAGACTAGATAGATTTCTAATGTCAGAACAGATCATAAATTGGGACATTTTCATTGAAGCTGTGATTCTTCCTGGGATGGGATCGAACCATTGGCCGATTAAAGTAGAACTAGACATTAAAGCAAGCCTTAAGAGAAAGCCCTTTAGGTTCGAAGCCTTCTGGCTCAGGGATAAAAATTTCATGAAGAAAGTAGAAGATTGGTGGAAACAAAGTAGTTAGGAAGGAAGAAACAAAATGCAGACATTTCATATGAAACTAAAATAATTGAAAGGAAACATCAAGAAATGGAATAAGGATGAATTTGGACATATAATCAAAGATCAACAGCTTCTAGATCAGAAGATGAAGCAAATCCAACAAGAAATAATTAATACAGGTAGAAGTGAGGACCTGGCCAGAGAGGAAGGGATCCTGATAGGAAAATTGGAAGAGAGACGAAAATAAGAAGAGATTTTGTGGAGGAAAAAATCCAAGGTAAATTGGTTAAGAGAAGGGGAACATAATACAAAGTTTTTCCACCAAGCAATGATTCAAAGAAGGCAAAGAAATAGAATCTTCTTTATTAAAGATGAAGCAGGGACAAGAGTTACACAACATAAGGAAATAGAACAAGTCTTGGTGAAGCATTTCAAGGATCTCCTCACGGAACCTAATGTAGACTGTGGAGAAGCTATTGAAAGAATATGTAGAGAGATTCCGAGTAGGATCACTAGAGAACAAAACCTTGCCCTGATGAGGGCAGCTACTCTGGAGAAAGTAGAGGAGGTAGTAAAAGGGATGAAAAAGAATAAAGCCCCAGGCCCTGATGGATTCACGGTGGAATTCTATCAAGTAGGATGGGACTTCTTGGGCCAAGACATACTGGATGTTGTGGAAGAACCAAGAAGGAACTAGAAGGTAAGTACAAGCCTAAACTCAACCCTCTTATCTCTGATTCCGAAAGAAACTAAGTCTGAAGTCCCCCAGGGCTTTAGACCCATTTCCCTCTGTAATGTCATATATAAGATAATAGCTACCTTAATGGATAAAAGGCTCAATCCTATCTTATCTAGCATTATTTCCCCGGAACAAACAGGGTTCGTGAAAGGTCGGCAAATCCTGGATGGACTGGAAGTCTCCCAAGAAGTAGTGCACTCTTTGCAAGTTAAAAAGGAAGCAGGTATGATGAGTAAATTTGACCTCTCAAAAGCTTATGATAGTCTAAATTGGAAGTATTTGAAAGAAGTTTTAAGGGCTTTTGGCTTCTACAATAGATGGGTTCAATGGATTTCTACCATGATCTCCTCAACCAATTTCTCCATACTTGTAAATGGAACCCCCTCCTAGCCTTTTAAAGCGTCTAGAGGTCTTCGACAGGGGGATCCTTTGTCGCCTTTCTTGTTCATCATAGTTGTAGAAGGCCTAGGTACGTACATCAAAAAATAAGTAAGAGAAAGAAAGCTCAAGGGAATACAAATATGGGTAACAACCTTCCTATTACTCATTAACAATTTGTAGACGACATTATGTTGTTTTGTAATGTGTCTCTCAGAGAAGCCCGCAGAATCAAAGAAATTTTAGACCTTTTTATGATAGCTTCAGGTACCCAAATCAACAATGACATGTCCTGCACTTATTTTTTCAACACTGCTGGAAATATCAAAAACAATTTAACAAGAACTCTAGGATTTCGATCAGGAGAACTCCCAACAAGATATCTAGGAATGCAGTTAGCCCTAAATCCCCTAAGGGTGTCAAATTGACAACAAACCATTGAGAAAATTGCTAGGAAACTAGCTAACTGGTCTTTCAGAACTTTGAACTTGGCGAGCAGAGTTGTTTTAGTTAAGGCAGTCCTGCAATCGATTCCAATATATCAACTATCAGCAATGGCTGCCCCTAAAGGAGAGTGTACAAACATGGCAGAAATCTTCAAAAAAATCATATGGGGGGGTCCAAAGGATCAAAGGAAATGGTCTTTAGTATCATGGAAGGATTTAATGAAAAGCAAGACAAAGGGAGGATTAGGACTTAGAGATCCCTATAGCCTGATTCAAGCAATGGGTGATAAGTTGTGGTGACGCTGGATGAGAGGAGGAAACGATCTATGGAAAAGAATATGGACAAAAAAATATAATATGCCTACAAAACCAGAGGAAATATTAAGAATAAGGGATACATCGAAAGGGTCGACAATCTAGAATTTAGGCAGTCTAAACAAAGAAATAATAACTAGGCATGCTTTCTGGGAAATCAGGGATGGCAGCTCAGCCAAGTTTTGGGAGGAGGCCTAGTAGCAAAGAGAAAGACTGAATGGACTGCAAGCCCTATCGGATATATGCCAAAAAGCAGATGAAAGGGGAATGAATTTGGTAAGGGACTTCTGGAAAATGGGGAGCCAAGATGAAGTATGGAAAATTTGGAAGAATCCGGAAGAATGGATGGATCAAGTTGATGGAGAAAAAAGGGAGTCATACCAAAAGGAAATGCAGACAAGGAGAATACCTATAAGATCTAGACCAGACATTCTGAGATGGGGACACACAATAAAAGGAAAAATTTCAATTAAAGAAGCTTATCATCTTTTAATTCCTAGAGAACCAGAGGATACGACAGTAAATTAGAAAAAAATATGGAATAGAATTTGGTGGCCAAAAGTGGCACACTTCCTTTGGTTGGTAAGCAAAGGTCACATCCTGACCTGGGACCAACTCCAAAAGAGAGGCATACACGGTCCCCCCAGATGTATTCTATGCAAACAAGAACAGGAAACGCAAGAACACCTCCTAAACTCATGTAAAGAAACTCAACAACAGCGGGAAGAGGTCAGGATTCTCTTTGGAAAAACCCAAAAAGATCAACAGAGCATTAAAAACACTATTAAAATCTGGGGAGGAGGACATTTTACGAGCCCGGTGGTAAGACGAGCTTGGAGCCTAGTAGTAGGGATGAATATGTGGATGATCTAGAAAGAAAGAAATAGAAGAATTTTCCAAAACAAAGAGATGACAAAAGACCAAATATGGGGAAAAACCTTGAGCCATATTCGTGAGACTATACTTGCAGATACTTGGAATGGAGAAGACTGGGAAACAACGCCGGAAGAAGATCAGATTTTAATGAAGCTAAACCTGCATCAAGGGATGGTGGCTGCACAGATTTGGAAAGAACCCAGGGCAAGATATAATGGCACCATGCACTTCTCCTGCCCCATGATTGGATTCATAAAGTTAAACATCGATGGAGCCTCTAAAGGAAACCCAGGCCCAACAGGGATTGGAGGTCTTTTTAGGGACGATCAAGGCAGGACAAAATGGACTTACTCAGATAATGGAGGCACTATGAGTAACAATGAAGCTGAATTGATGGCAGTACGTCAAGGATTAAAGATAGCAATCAGAAATGGATATAATAACCTGGAAGTGGAAGGGGATTCCCTAATGGTCATACAAATACTCAAAAAAATTAACAATGGGACCCCATGGGACAAAGTTACGCAGAGTTGGAGAACAGCCAGTCTAATCCAAGAACTGGAAAGTATCCTAAGAAGATTTGAATATATGATCATTAAGCATGTTAGAAGAGAGGCTAACAAAGCAGCAGATTATCTTGCAAACTGGGGTTGCCAAGAACAGGGAAGGAAAATGCATAATATATGGACTATGCATTCAGAGGACTTAGAATTAGAATGGCTAAGAACGATTCTAAACCAAGATAATCATGAGACATGACTCAAAGGCAATAGAGATAGATGGTTCCCGATCGGGATGTGGAATAAGGTAGGTGAGGGTGGCAGGAGTGATTATGATCACGGAAGGACAGACGGACGTAACCACAGGTACGAAGCCAAAACAATGAGTAGCAGGATGGCGCAAGTCTCAAGAAATCAGAGTGGGGAAGGTGAAATGCAGAAGATTAGTAGTAGTGGCGGTGGTAGTGGAAGAGTGAGAAGGTTGGTGAAGAGGAATTATATGAAGGTGGCGGAGTATAGAAGAAGGGGTAATCTAAGCGGGACAAAGGAGGAGCAGAGCGCAGCGCAGCGAGGAGGAGCCATCAAGGAGGTTAGTGATTCCGGGTATGTTAAACTTGAGATCCCTGCATTCCTTTTCTCTGTCTTAGTAGGTAAAATGGACAAATTTAATATTTGTGAAGCCCCCAAGGAAGAAAAGGGTTGGAGTGAGATCGCCCTTCCCTCAGCAATACATTGTGAGGGGAAATTGGGTCAGAATCGAGGGGGGGGGGGGATTCTTGATGAATGGGGGAATTGTAGTCGAGAGCACAGTCCAGGAAGAAACTTGGGAGACTATGTCAAACAATCCACTGTAAAAGCAGAGGGGAAGTCTGAAAGAGGGGATTCGAAAATCATGTCCTTAGCCCAACAATTGATCTGCATGACAGAGGGTCTTATACGCCTCCTGTATCCTGGAAATGATGAACAGTGTCAAACCCGAAAAAAGGGTGGTGACTATAGCAGAAGCAAAGGAACAACCATAGAGAAAATTGTGGTGGAAGACATTGATGAGAAACTTAAAAATCTGACCCTTGTGATTGATAACTGTCAACAGGAGAAGGTAGAAAACAGGATGGCGCACCCGGGTCATGGCAGAGGATGTGGAGGCCGTGGGTGACCAAGGCAAGGGAATCAGGAGATCTGGCCAACAGGTTCCCCAAGTAACCAAAGCAAAGGGAGAAGGTCCACCTTGACAGTAGCGCAGGAAGTGGCAAGAGCGTATCAAGAAGGTACGAGTGAAGACATTCACCAAATCATTCAAGACATGGAAACCAATGTATTGGAGGAACAGTCTGAATTAGAGACGGAAGAATCGGTTGAAATGATTAGAGATCTGGGGAATATGCGGGGAAGGTTGACTCTGTATAGGCAGTGTCTACATATCTATTGGGTATTAAAGCACCTCCTGGCAAAGGCTCTGGAAATGGTGGAGATTGCAAATGGCATACCAAATATGCAAAAAGAAATGAAAAACTTCCAGGTTATCATGATCAAGCAAAACAACAAATTGGAGGAGATGCATCAGCTGCTGTCTCAGATGGATCGCATAGACCCAAGTAAGGATGAACAAATGGATGCTCCCATGGACATGGACCAGAATACAGGCATCAGGAAGGAATGATTCTCTTGAGTCCCTTAAGCATTTTTCTGTGAACCTTTTATTTTCATAGTTTTATGCATGACAGTAGCTTAATGGGTAGTTTCAGTTGTATTGTGCATATAGCCAGAATGGAAAGACTCGTTAAATTCTGTTTTTGGAATGCTTATAGCAAACTAAGGTGGCCAACAAACCTAGTTTCCCTTCGGGGCAGGCTGAGGCCACCAAAACGATGTATCTGGTCTCGTTGGTTTTTATAAATAGAAAAGAAAGGCACTACCTATACTTACAAAAAAAAAAAAAGAGTTTATAAGCAAAATTTATAATTCCAAAATTTAGATAAATTAAATTAGAAAATATTCCCAAAATTTTTTCAAAACTTCAAAAAAAAAAAATCATAAATTAAAATTAAAATTTTAACCTTTAAAATACTAAAAACAAATAAAAATACAATATTAAAATATTAAAATACTTATTAAACCCATTATAGGAAAAATATATTGTAATTACACTTGGTCAAATAAATTTGATTTTTTAATTAGTTGATTGAAATAAAGTATTTGAACTATAATTTTATAAAAATTCTAAAATAAATAGATATTAAGTATTTAATGATTTCAAAATATATATTTAATTTTTCTAATTATATTCTTCATTCTGATTAAGTAAAAATATTGATATGACTAATTTTCTCGTCTTTATGTATATAGCACTTGTTCCAACAAAGGTATCCATTATTGAAATATGTGATATCTACTCCATCCGTGTGGGACCCACTAAAGATAAAGGCAGTTGGTTGTGAGATGCTTAATAAAATATAGTTTTTAAATGAAATTTCAAACCATTACCCTTGTCAGTTTCCTTCCACTTTCTAAAAATAATGAACATCCATAAAAGAATTTCTCAAAATAATCAACGTATAACATTTAGAAAAGAATTTATGAAAACACCTTCTGTGTAAATTATGACATGTCTTTATGTCAAACTATGCCAATGGTCATCCATGATATCTTGACTACAAGAAGAAAAGGTAGGTTCGTGCAAACCAACCTACAGGTGGTGTATACTAAAATGAAAAGGTAAATTAAGTATACCAATCATTAAAAAAATGTTAATTCTTCAAATTTTACGGTTCTACCGTGTTTATTTTTAAGATAAATTTGAACTACTTCAAGTTTAATATGGATTTAATTTTAATCAATTCATCTATTTAAAGTTTAATATGGATTTAATTTTTATTAATTCATTTAATTTTTGTTTAGATTGGGATGAGATTTCTCAATAAACACGATTTAGGTTTCAATTTCAATAGAACCATTATGTGTGAAAGAAGGTGTTTAAGATTTATAATCAATCCCTAACCAATAAATTGTATTTGGAAAAGTGTATGAGAAAAAGTGTTTCACCTCTTAAAATCAGTGTTCTTCCCTAAGAGAATTCACTCTTACTTTATTCTTTATTATCATTTTATTAAAAAATTCAATCCAAAAATTATAATCTTCAACTCGTAAAATATATCTAAAATTTAATTAATTTTAAAAATAATGGTTCACACAATAAATAAATAAAATGTTATTTTTATTATTTATAATACATAACCTACGATAAATATGGTGAAGCTAAACATACTCATTTTTATCTTCAAATAATTTTGTATTATTATTCTTTTATGTCTAAAGAGTGAAATATCTTATGTAAATTTTTGAAAATGATAGTGAATTCTTTCATAGATTGGTTTTAATTTAATAGTTTGTATTATTTTTTATTATATTTTTTAATTCAAAGAATGAAATATTTTTCTGTGATGGGTGGTATTACTAATGTTAATGGAGACTCTTTGTGAGATGTACCCTCTGAATAGATGGATCAAACCTGTTATGGCATGGTAGAAAATTGGTGGAGGGTGTTGGAAGATGTAGTACAAGTATAGTTGATTTAAATGAAGGCTTGTGTATTTGGGGTGGTGAGGGTACCTAACTTGTGGGAAATGAGGTGAGGTTGTATGCTTGCCTTCCTTTTCCTTGGCTTGGGTGGCGTCACTCTTATTTGTGGTTTTGTGGAGTGTGGGTGAAGTTGGTTTATCTGGGGAGTTTGACTCTATGATATGAATTGTGTGTGCACGCTACGAAGCAACATATTTTGCCAAGTTAGAGGATGTTTCCTTTTAGGTGGAACTTCTGGTTTGGTTTGCATGGCACAAAGTGTTGACACTCCGGACATTCTAAGGTGGGGATATGAAGAAAAGGGGACATTCTCCACCAAGGAGGCGTACAACATCATAACCAAGGACAGAATCATAAAGGACAAATTGTGGGATCAAATCTGGGGCTCCTCAATCTGGCCAAAGGTCTCTACATTCTTATGGATGTTATCACATAACAGGATACTCACATGGGATAACCTACGCAAAAGAAATTTCTCGGGACCATCCATATGTCCAAATTGTAAACAAGCGGAAGAAACAACGATCCATCTACTGCAACACTGCCACCTGGGACGACAATTATGGGAAAAAGCCATTTTCAGATGTCAAAACGATCACAGGGTGCAAGGAGACCTCAAAGCCACCCTTCGCAACTAGCAACAATCTCCTTATCAAATCCGGCTCTTAAACTTACTTTGGCAACTCATTCCGGGTCTCCTAATGTGGAATATTTGGAAGGAGAGAAACAGAAGGTTATTCAAAAATCAATATCAAACAATGGACCAAATTTGGATAATCCTACTCAGAAACTTAAAGGAATCGCTCTCCATTCACAACTGGGCAGCCGAGGATTTTCCTTCGAATCCCAAAGAAAAATCTATATGAGACAATTGGCAAATATCTCTTCTTCAAACGCCCAATTCTAATCGCAGGCCTCCCAACAGACAAAAAAAGATTGCGCTTTGGACTCCCCCCCCTCTCAATCTATTTCAACTCAATTTTGATGGGGCCTCCAAAGGCAACCCAGGGCCATCAGGCTATGGAGGAGTCTTCAGAGATCACTCAGGTACACCTCATCTCACCTACCTCGGCTCCAAAGGATGGGATACAAACAATTCGGGGGAATTGGAAGGACTCTGGCAAGGTCTTGTTCTAGCTCAGGTACACAATCTCTTCCCACTAGTAGTAGAAGGAGACTCTCAAATTATCATAAACATAGCCAAAAAAATTTCTCAAGGAGCTCCAGTTCACAAAGTCAGTAATAGTTGGAGAATGGCGCAAAGATTGGACCTAATCCGACAATGGCTTTCTCAGCACCAGGCAATTTCCTTTCAACATACAGACCGCGAAGGAAACAAACTTGCAGACTTTCTAGCAAATGTTGGAGTTGATCTGGAAACTGAAGCTTTCTCAGGTTCAACACTCAGCATAGGTACAGAGGAACAACTCAATGAATACATCAATCTAGTTGAGAAAGATCGACCTCATCCTCAAGCAGTCAGCCCGGATGCGGGTGATCTCCAGGCACACGCGGTTAGCTCTCCACGCGTGCTAGGCACGTCGCCTCCTGCACGGCACTTGGATGGCCACCTGCGCGCTTTCATTAGCCCCATTTCCAATGTTGGGGAATAAGTATTGGCTGGTGTGCGATCGATCGAAGGTCTCATCCAGCATTGATAGCGCTCTGAAACCTGCAGGTGCATTTATGCCTCAACGCGGTTCGAACATGGCACCCAACTGTAATATAATGGCTCCTCCTCAGCCAAATCTTTGTCATTCCTTGCAGCAGTGGTTTGGTCAGCTCGAACTTGGGTTCAATCGACTAGAGGCTGAGCCTATTGAGTCTGTCTCTCCCCCATCCCCCATTTCCATTCCGTGGAGTGTTCATAGCAGCAAATCAGGGTCTGCAATGCCTCGAAGCCGAGGAGTTCCACGCAGGGGAAGTTCTTCGGCTCCCAGAGGACGCGCCCGACAGTCTCCCTCTTCGCTCATCATACCCATTTCGTCTGCCTCTCCGTCTTCGCCTCCCCCCAACCCTGCCAGACCTGCCCCTAATTCGTCCTTCCAGAACTCCCATTTCACATTTCGCAGCCATCTTAACCAACCTATTATCACCTTCACCACCACTATAATGGTCTCGGAAGAGTCGGAATTGCCTACTGATCCCATTAGCTCCTCCTCCACTCCTTCTCCTGAGGAAAGCCTGTCTCAAGGTGCTGGGGATGACCCGAAATTTACAGCAATGCACATGCAGGAGGACTCCCCCATTGCTGGAGAGGTCAGCCGTCTTCGCACGCCGGCAACTGAAGAAGATGAAGTCATCACTTGCGGCCCTGTTCAGCATAATTTCGGCATTCTTCATCTGATCAACCAGTCCGAGGGTGGCGCTGAAGGCGACGACGAGGCTTCTTGGGTTGCTGCTCCGGAAACTCAAGCAGCAAGGGGCTCCGACCCTCAGACTTCGGGCGAGTAACCTCTCCATCTGGCTTGGTCGATGCCATGTCTCTTGTTTTTGGCTCTTCTCTCTGTCTCGTATGTTGTTTTTCTATCTTCATCTGTTCTTCTCACTGTATTGCTGGGCCCCTCCTCAGCCCTTGTAAGATTTTTTGGAATGCTTCTCATTGTATCTACCTTCTTAGAGGCTGGAGGAGGTCATTTTTTTGCTTAGAATCACCATGGTGGACGATGAATTTTCAAAGATGTTATCCTCTGCTTGGCGTTTCTTGCCAGCAAGGAGTTTTTTTGTAACAACTCCTTTTTTTCTGCTAACCTAAGAATGTTGTACTCACACAGGTTCAGCTGTTCCTCTCTGTCTACTGGTTTTTTTGCTGAGGGCTAGGACATTTGCCCTCTGAGGCTGCGACCTCATTGTAAATATTTTTCTCCTTTATTTTAATAGAATTAGCACTTATTCAGCAAAAAAAAAAAAAATGGTTCACACAATAAATAAATAAAATGTTATTTTTATTATTTATAATACATAACCTATGATAAATATGGTGAAGTTGAACATACTCATTGTTATCTTCAAATAATTTTGTATTATTATTCTTTTATGTCTAAAGAGTGAAATATCTTATGTAAATTTTTGAAAATGATAGTGAATTCTTTCATAGATTGGTTTTAATTTGATAATTTGTATTATTTTTTTGTTATATTTTTTAATTGAAAGAATGAAATATTTTTCTGTGATGGGTGGTATTACTAATGTTAATGGAGACTCTTTGTGAGATGTGCCCTCTCAACAGATGGATCAAACCTATTATGGCATGGCAAAAAATTGGTGGAGGGTGTTGGAAGATGTAGTACAAGTCTAGTCGATTTAAATGAAGGCTTGTGTATTTGGGGTGGTGAGGGTACTTAACTTGTGGGATTTAAATGAATGCTTGTGTATTTGGGGTGGTGAGGGTACCTAACTTGTGGGAAAGGAGGTGAGGTTGTATGCTTGCCTTCCTTCTCCTTGGCTTGGGTGGTGTCACTATTATTTGTGGTTTTGTGGAGTGTGGGTGAAGTTGGTTTATCTCAGGAATTTGGCTCTATGATATGAATTGCATCTGCAGTGGCCAGGGTGCTACGGAGCAACATGTTCTACCATGTTAGAGGATGTTTCCTTTTAGGTGGACCTTTCATTTGGTTTGCATGGCACAAAGTGCTGACACTCCTTGGCCTCCTTTTGGAGTTTTATTCGCAAAGTCTCTAGATGATGACTCTCTATGGTGTGATGGCTCAATCTTGGTACTTACTCATTGCACGTTTTAATCATGGCATGAAGGTGATATTGATTGGGAGGGTATCATGGCCACTTTTGGATCTTTCCCTTTTTGTCGGCTTAATGGATATTTTGGAAATTGTGGCATGCACTCATGGGTTGTTTAGTTATTGGCTCTTTTTTTTTTGCTGGCAGTTTGTTGTTGCTCTTGTATCTGGTAATTCCTTCTTCAGGTCTTTGTGACCTCAGTAGTTGGCTTGACCACTGTCGGATTTGGTACATACTTGTTGTTATTTCTTGTTGTGTTTATACTTGCCCTGGCCAATGACGGGCTTTTGGTGGCGTGGTCAACTGAAAATGATAATGGTCTAATTTTAGCTCTGTAATGTTGTCCTTTAGGGTGTAAATAGTTCTTATTTTTATGATAGTGTTTGTATTGATAATGTGTATGTGTGATGTACCTCTTTTTTTATTAATAAAAAGCTTTTCATGGTAGTTAAAAAAAAATGAAATATTTTAAGTATGATGAAGAAACTTAAACATTAAAAATTTGAATATAATATAAAACTTTTTGAAATTATGAATTTAACTTAATTATTTAAAATGAATAATATTGATGAACAAGTGTGTTTACCTTAATTTAGTTGTAACTATCCATTTACATGTTAGTGATTTAATATTTAATTGGAATTTAATCATATAATTACTAGAGTAGAAACATTACTTTATTTTTCAAATATAGTAATTTACATGTTAGTGATTTAATATTTCATTAGAATTTAATAATATAATTATTAAAGTAGAAACATTACTTTATCTTTCAAATATAATAAATAAAATATAATAGATAGTAAAAATAATTATTAAGAAAAAAATATATCACTTAAAATGATTTTTTAATGATTTATAAGAAATATTTTTTACTTTTACTAAATACATTTACATATTAGATTATTAACCTATTTTATACATTAAAAAAATAAATAATAAATTTAACATTTAAAAAAAAATAAAAAAAATAATAATATTTATTAAAAAATTATATTTTAAATTTAGTTAAATACAAACAAACCCTTACACATGCCAAAGTAAAAAAAAATTAATGTGTATATATTCTTTTGCTAATTTCAAATTGAAGTTTTACCACTTAAAATCCCAAAAACATTAAGTCTCATCCTACAAATAAGTGTCCCATCAAAATACTTTTTAAAACAGTTGTTTTCAACTTTATGTCAATCCAAGGGAGTTGTTCTCCGAAAAAAGGGTTTCGGAAACCAAAAGAATCCAACTTTTGAAATATGTGGTGTCTACTCAATCCAAGCGGGATCCACTAAACGTGGTCGCGGTGTGCTAAATATAAAGCCTGGGTGAGAATGCTAATTGCACTATGTCTTCATTGAAACGAAATTCCAACCACTTCCCTTGTAGTTTTCCTTTCCACTTTCTCAAAACAATCAAGATTAAGAAAATAAATATTTTGAGAGACAGAGATGGAAAGGAAAACGAGTTCAACCTAGGCCGAGTGAACTCGTTTTCCTTTCCATCTATGGTGCAAACAATTGTTCGATGGGAACGAATTTATTTGAATTCTTCAATTTGAGAGCATTTAGAAAAAATTGGAATAAAATAATAGAGTTGCCATGGTTTAAAATAATAGAGTTATTATATTTAAAGCTTTGACTTTTTATTAAATAAATATTTCATTTATTTTATTTTGAATAGATAATATGGTGCATATTCTCTTTAATTTTTATTATTGTTTCTCATGCATCTTCACTTTCTATTTGTAATAAACAATTATACAATTAACTTCTAGAGGATCTGTAAAATCAATGGTATTTTTTAACATCTACGAAAGATACTCGAATTGAATGTTTTTCTCACATTTTACAAAATTTGATTGGGTATTTTTTATTTCCAATCTTTCTACCAAGAGGAGTTTTTTATTTCTTTATTTTTTTTAAATACAACTAGTTTTCCTCATATTTTACAAAATTGGATTGGGCCTTTTTATTTCCGATCTTTCTACAAATAAGAGTATTTTTATTTTTTTCTAAATACAACTAATCATTGTTAAGATAAACTTCAAAAAAAAAAAAAAAAAAAAAAATTAATATACATTTTGATTGCCTTTGCAATTTAGATAATCATTTTAGTATAAACACTTTTACTCAAATTAACCTAAATACATATTACAATTTGAGTGAAAAGAATTTCACAATTCAGCTTCTTTGCTTCTTGCAAAACAACTCACATTTTCTATGCATCTATTGTTATCACTTGACACCTATCCTTGGCCAAAAAACTATACCATGACAATAAGGGGCTCCCATAACATAAGTTGTAAAGTTAAATAAATATATTTATGCTTCGTCATTATCCATTCAATTTATGCTTTGATTATTTTTTTCAAAACTCATTGATCCGATCTTGAAAAGCTTCACTATGCATAATATCTTGTATGACATATGCAATCACTAATTTCTATTTTTTAGTGTTTGTATTGTTAACTATTTATAGGGATGTTTTTCTTAATGTGGTTAATATTTTGGAACTTTATTGTATTATTTGTTTATGGTATTATAAGATGTATTTTTAATTAAACAAGTAAACATATCATTCTAACTAAACAAACTAAACCCTATAAACATAATATTCATTTATGCTAAAAACAGTGACATGCCACCATTAGTTTAAAAAATAAAATATCTTAAATAAGATAATTAAACATTAAAAATTTGCTAATCATTTAAAAAAGCATTATTGATAAGTAAGTTTACCTAAATTTAGATTTTATACTTAAACTAGATTTACTTAATAATATAATTATTTGAGTAGAAAATACAAATTATCTAAATAAAAATTAATAATATATTTTTTTTAAAATTAAAATTTTAACCCTTCAAAAAATAAAAATATCCAAATCTCATTTAACAAATAATTGTCGCATGAAAATACTTAATAAAATATTAGTGCTCATCTTTATGTCAATCGTCCCCACACTAAGATAAAAAAGAATCCACTTTTGAAATATGTGATCTCTACTCGATCTCTCCACTTTTGAAATATGTGATCTCTACTCAATCCGTGACGGATCAACTAAACATAATTGGTGGTGAGATGTTTAATGAATTAAGTTTTCATTAAAATAGTACTTTCCTTTACATTTTGCTTCCACTTTCCGAGAAAATAATACTTAAGAAAAGGTAATAATCGACTTATAACACTCAGAAAATAATTTCTCGGGAAGAACGCTATTTGTAAATTATGAAGCGTCTCCATGTCAAAACCATGCCGGTTGTCATCCACGTACGCATCCTCGACTGATAAGGACCCTCACCATATGAATAGT
>APFE030819091.1:0-24389 GCA_000404065.3 Pinus taeda | reverse complement strand
TGTGTACACACCTATTAGAGCTCCTACCAAAGGGAATTATAGCACCTAAATGTTTTACAAAGTGCCGACGCGAGGGCAGTCCAACAAGGTCCCTCGACTCATGAAATTCACCACTCTAAATTAAAATCCACACTAAGATTAGGGAACCACAATACTCCACCCAATAAAGAGCATTAACAAGACCATAAACAGTAGTTTCAATTTGATTTTTATTCACACCCAAAAAGAGCGAAGGAAGAAAACACCCAATATAGAGTAAAATACTTGACATAAAACAAATTCAAGATGTACAATACCTCCTTGTTCATCCATTGCACCAATTCATCAAGAATAAAGCACCAAACCATGCCACCTAGAACAATAACCATACAATACCAAGTAGCCAAATAGAAAAATATAAACATTAGAGAATTTTTGAGGTCTAAATTGGGCCTCAAAACAAAAATGTACAACCAAAATCAATTTTATAAGAACCAATAGGATTCAATATGATGATGTCAACCATGGGGGATGATTCACCATTTTTGGAGTTAAAAAATAAAATGATTAAAAAATAAAAATAAATAAAAAACTAATTTTTAACTTGTATTTTCAACTTGTCTCCCTACAATGTTACTCAAATTCTGAGTGAGAGCACTCATTGGATGTATAATTTAATTTCTCAGCCAAGGATTACTCATGTTGCATACTTTTGTTGGACCCTGCTACACGAAAAATGAGAAATACATGAAAATACGTGATTGCAATCACATATTTTCACGTATTACTCATTTTTCGTGTAGAAGGGTCCATCAAAAGTTTGCAACATGGGTACTCCTTAGATGAGGAGTTGAATTATGCATCCAATGAGTGCTTCTTCTCGAAATTTGAGTAAAATTGTAGAGAGACATGTTGAAAATATGAGTGGAAAAAGTAGTTTTTTTATTTTTTTCACTCTAAAATTTGATGATGTAATCTAATATTATTTTATTATTTCGACTATTATTTTACAATATTCCTTAGGAGGCCCAATTTATACCCGAAAATATGATGTAATGTAATCTTATTTTATTATTTCCACTATTATTTTATAATATTCCTTAAGAGGCCCAATTTATACCGGAAAAATTCTCCAATGATATCCTGAGAAAAAAAGGACCAAAACAAAAAGTACTTCCAAAGTGAATTGACAACCTTGAAAATAACTCAATTCGAAGACAAATTTCGAGATACCTTTAACCAATGGTTTAATATGCCTATAGAAACTCTACTTCCATATGTCGCGTCAATAATCGTCGCTACCTCAATGTTGCATTTCCATGAATATTCAGCCAACTCTATGTTGGTTAAGTGCCTTAGTTCCCCTTTGCCACAAAAGCCCTCCAACAGTAACCACAAAATATCATATACCAGAGCTCGATTTCCAAGTACTTAAAGCACCCTATGCCTCGACACCAAAACCTTCAACACTAAACTACTATGCTCAGAAGAACCCTTTTGTAATGCCACCATTTCAAACACTCTGAAACTGACCAAAACTAAAGCACATTTACCATCATAAGACAATGGAGCAGAAAATTGATATTTCAACCATAGTGACAAGAACCAGACCCTAAGTCTCCCCATCCCAAATAACTCTACTAACACTTTAGAAACTTTCCAATATTAAAATCATATATTAATGACATTAAATCTCACACACGGTTATGCTTAGGGAAGGCATAGCACACCACCCTGTTTAAATTGCAATGAGATTCGATGGGGGTGGTTGGCACCCTCCCCTAGGTCTCAATTACTTCATTCATTCACCCATCAGGGAAATGTTTTAATATTTTAAATAACTAATCTTTATTGAATTAATTTTTATATTATCTATATTACTTTATTTTATTTTTTCCAAAAATTGTATTTGGTTTTAGAGTTTGGTGTTCATGTAGTTTGATACTAACACACGGAAGATGTAGTTAGTAATTTTGACTCTTAAGTGTTGTTTGAAGATATTGTAAATGTTTGATATGAGTCATGAGAAAGTAATTGATTTTATTTGATTTTTGTTAGATAACCAATATTTTATTTCAGAAAGAAATGATTTTTCCTAATCCAATGATATTTTATTATTAGCATCTTCACATTTGCAACTCAACGTGCAATATTTAATTACTTTCAATTATTTATTATATAGGTATTATATTGAATAATGTCTTCAAGGGAAAAAATCATTTTTCAATCAAAAAGTTATTTTATGGTTTACTATATTTTTCATCATAGAGTACCAAGTAGCATAATTATGATGTGAATGAAGATTTTGATATATTTGGAATTAGTAAAGAATGAGTTGAAAACTTTCAAGAGAGGGAACTTAATATATCAATGAAATGAAATTTGAAAACAAAATAATAGTTTTGTGAGGATGAAAAATCATATGGTTAAAAAAGAAAATTCATAAGGAAAAATAGTAATTAAAGGATATATTGTGAAACATACAAGGTGACTAGACCATGGGGAATTGGAATTGGGTTTTCTACCTTGTAACATGATTCACTTGTTGTTCATGCTAATTCGGGCATACATAAACTTTCACACATAAAATAGATATATGGAAATAAAAGGAAAGAAAAACTTGTTATAAAACACACAACATGCATTGATAATATAAAAAATGAAAGAGTCATCACAACTATGAAATTATTTTATTAGATTGTGCAAGAAAATTCACCTCTATCAAAATATGACTTTCGTTTCATTGCAATCATGTCCTTACAAACACCAAACGTGCCAAAAAATAAATACTACACAACATATACAAATCATATACAAAAGGATTCCTTTTTTATATATTTAAGTATCTTGAAGAGGCTCAACTTCTGCAGGAATGTTACATAGACTCTTCTTTCCATTGACGTTGGATGCAAGTACATATTGGAGCTTAGAGAAAAATCTTGTGATTTATGCCACATTTCTAGATGCAAAAGGGTTGGGGGCTCCAATTTCACAAATTTTGAAGCTTATAAATGTTCTTGGTGGAAAAGGAAAAACAACAAATTATGTAATTAATTATTTAAAGGAAGCAAGGGGCCTTTCAAATAAAAGAATGATAGGAATTTCCACATATGGTGCTTCATTAGTGGTTGGTGATGAAAATGACTTTGTTACATTTTTATAAATGATGTACCTAATTGTATAGGTATTAATTGCATTGCTCACAATGAGGTTTTAGTCACATTAGATGTTTCCAAAACAATATCTTAATTATTATTTGTTAAGAAATTGGTAAACAAGATATATTAATGGGTGCAAATTTCTATTAAAAAAAACAATCAACTTATTGCTTTACAAGAAGTTCTTATGTCTCTTGAAAAAAATAGTTTTTAAGAATTGGCACATTTGTAGATATATGTTACTTATCTAAATTTTTAGATACCTCTAAGTCTGGCTATCTACAAATTCTTCATAAAGAGAGACTTTTTTGTAAGCATAAATTATAATTTGTAGGGATTTCACATGCAAATGGTAGTTATGTTGACACACAGAAACAATCATGGAAACCTTACATAGATGGTTCACTAGGAAGTAGCAAACAACTTACAAAAAAATATGTTCAAGCATTTGTAGAGAGTTTGAATGTAATGTTCTTTGATCTTGTTTTTTTCAACTCTACAAAGTTGTTTGTCCCTTGTTAGTTACAAAATGTTTATGGAAGAGAAGAGAATTCAAAGTGTTGGCTTGCAAAAAATTTCAGCACTTGCAACATACTATATGTGAGAGAAGAAAAGAAAACATTATTTGACTTTGATGTTTGTTTAAAAGAATTGCATGCATTTGTTGATACTCTTCGTACTAATTGTGAAGGATCATCCAGCAAAGATGCTTGGAGGATGTTTTGTGTCATTGAGCAATATACAAATTTTTCAAACGTGTCAAAATTATATCAAGCAATACTTACTATTCTTGCAAGCATCGTAACATGTGAGAGAGGATTCTCAAGACAAAACATTATAAAGGATGTAAAAAAATACTATCATTGGCTACATTAGATGCTTTGATGTGAGTGTCACTAATATGACTTAATTCATCAATTGTAA
Organism: Pinus taeda; assembly: GCA_000404065.3. Lineage (NCBI taxonomy): Eukaryota > Viridiplantae > Streptophyta > Pinopsida > Pinales > Pinaceae > Pinus > Pinus taeda. Next base: position 20,328 of record APFE030819091.1, on the reverse strand, counting down.
GATGGAATTGGGTGTATGAAATTTGGAAATATGCAAAGAAAATAAGAATTTAAATATTTAAGAATTTTGTTTATTTTTGGAATGACGTAGCATTTGATATGATGTAGAACACATCAAATATTTTGTATAAATTCCCCAGATTATATGATAATACTTGTAAAAGTTTATCATAAGTAAAAATATATATATAATTTTGTAAGATTGTTACTACAAACAAATACAATTGTTTCTCTACTATATTACCAATATTTATTCATATAATTTTATATTATATTTATACAACGTCTAAGAAATTTTATATTTTTTTAACACGTAAATATTTTATTAAATTAAATGCTTTAATACTAATAATTTAATGAATAAATAAAAAAATAAAAATATATAATTATAATATCTGAATATATATAATTCATAATAACTAGTACATATAAGCATCAAAACATTTGATACATCTGACATTTTCAAAATAAAAATAAACAAGGGCTACATAGTAGCTAGTAACTCTAGCTTAGCTTAAATATAACTTAATTAAACTAAAAAACAATAGACATAAAGATTTCCTAACAAAAATAAAACAACTAATTAAACGCTCTATTGTTAAGAAATGCTATTAACTACTGTTTATATATGTGTGTGTTTGTGTGTTAATTTTTATTAATGTGTACAATTTTTTATAATTAAATTTATTGAAATATGTTTTTAATATAATAATAAGTTATCATTTTTTGGCTGACGCGTTTTGAACCAACAAGTGTGGTCAAAATTAAATATGAAGGAAAAAAAAATAAAATAAGGAAATGGAAAAAAATAAATAAATAAATCACACTAAAAAGTTAAATAAAAAGGAAATAAAACTAAAAACAAAATGTTAGTAACTAATAGAAATGGAAATTATTAAACAACTCATAATAAGACCTCAACCAATCACCATACAAATAAATAGATTTAAATAATAATAATAAAATAACAAAAAATTATTTCCCAATGTTAAACTATGGATAAGCGGCATAAATTTTTGGTCAAAGACAAACTAATGCACAGTCAAAACAAAATAAAACATAAAGTTAACTAAAGTATAACTTTATTTTGAATTTTTGTTATGAAAAAAAAGACATGTGACAAAATAATCATAAAGATGTAATAAATAAAACATAATGTTAACTAAATTATAAGTTTATTTTAAATTGTTATGAAAAAAAATGTGAGAAAATAATTATAAAATTCACTTTATTTTACCATAGAATTTTTAACTAATAAATAGATTTTATTTATACTATGAGCCAATACTATAATTTATAATACATAGGTCGAAAAATCCATATTTCATATTCATATAACACACAGTAATAAAACTTTTTTATTTTAAATTAATCCATTTAATTAAAAAACAAAAAAACTATACTTATTTTTAAGATAAATTCAACCTTTCTTCTATCACTATTATTAAGAATATTCCAAATTAAAAATAAGAAAACCCTCTACTTAAACATTTAACATGTCAATCCACATAATTATGTTAAAAGAACCGGATTAAACAACAAGTGGCAGCGGCTTTTGTGAAATCAAAATACGGGTTCACGTGTAAAGACAAGTCGGCGCAATTACATAGCACGTGGGAAAGAACACTGAGTGTCACTGTGTCAGTTTCCCAAGGAAAGTAAGGAAATATCAACTGGTCTGGTCAATTTTTTCCGAGAGACGGGCCCCTAAAGAGTGCTTATGCACAAGTTTCGCGACCAGCCAGGGAAACTCTCAACCGTACAGATGTCGGGTTACATTACAGCATAAATGTTACACATATTTCTCGCCTTGTAGATAAGATGCATCGAACCCAGTTACAGTAATGTCGTCCAAGCCAGTTTCCTTAATTTCCAAGAGTCCATTCCTCTCTCAGTCAAATATTGATTGTCAAAATGCATAATTAGGTAGGCTTGGAAGTTGACGTGTAATATTTTTCTCTGGTGTTTTTCTTAGATATTTTGTTGGTGAATGATAAGTTTGAAGTAGGCTCTTTTTATTCTGTGTAGTATTGACTTACGGTATTATAATAAAATTTATTAAAAATTAAGAATTTTTACGGTAAAGTAGGAATAAATCTTTATGGATAAGAATCTTGTTCTATTTTTTTCAAATATATATATGGTTGACTTGTATATTGTTTTTAATTTATTAACAATAATAATTTTAATACTAATAAGTTAAAATAAAATTATAATTCAGCTAGATTTATTACTTTCTTAATTTTAAGAATTTGAGACGTATTAAGAAATAAATATTTTGATATTTATTATGACTTGATGTTTATTAACATTTACTAGCCATTTAATTTATATAACTAGTTTGTTTACGTTATTTTAATGAGTTCCCATAAAAACTCACTCTTCTCTTTACCAATTTATATGTTCAGATTTTATGCATTACTTGTAACCAAAAATTTTATACATTACAGCTCACAATATTTTGTTTTGTTCATTTGTGTTGGCACCTAATTTTTGGAATTAGGAAATTATGTAGATATTGTAAATACAAAAATAAGCAAGTTGAAAAAACATTGGAATATGAATTCCAAGAGTTTCCCTTCAATATATTTATCAATAATTTCTTAATGCAAATGCACATTCACATTCCTTGAAGTTACTCCTAGCCTAACATGATATCAAAATCAACTCCCAAATTTAATTTTTGTGTTGTAACTCCTGTCATTTTTCTGCCATATTCTGTCCCTCTGTTCGTCTGTCCTCCGTCCGCTCAAATTTAGTTTAAGATTCTGAATCTCAAATCTATGCGCGCATTGTCTCCTTCTTATACGTTGAATTAAACTCTTGGTGTTGTGTTTGGTTGAAAGCTAGTCAAAATTATTTATGTTATGATGCTTCCTGGTCTTAAAGCTCATGCAATTGTTGATCGAGTAAAGTCATGTGCGATGTGCGGATATGCCGAAATGACTATGTATTAGAATGGTTCATTGGTTTATCATTGTTTGGGAGGTGAAATATGCTACGTATGGTGCGTTGGAATGCGTTGGTGTATTTGTAATGTGTGTTCGTTGTTTTTTCGATAGTTGACCAAGTGTGAGCGAGAAACAAAACCTGTGACATTTGTAGCAGACCGACAATAGTTGGTAACACTATTGTCGGTCTGCTAGTATTTATTGTCTCGATGGTATTCACTTCTCTTGCTCATCAAGTAGAGGCCTCTCCAAAACCCTATTGCACACATTTTTTAAATCCTCATGATGCATATGGTTGACATGGCATCCCTCTTAGTCTTGGTCATGCTCTGAAGACTGTGTTAAACAATTTTTTTAAGACAGTGGGGTAAGATTTTGTTTATTAGTGCATTAAAAAGAAATTTGGAGGTCGATGAATAGTTCTTTTTGAAGACTTTGAAAAGATTATGTTCCTTTGTTTTGGGCCAGTATATATTGTATGGTGAATAATTATGAAAATGTCATATATGCATTGATTTAGATTGGAACATGGACTATATATTTGAGTTTTTATGAAAGCCTTGAGGAGTATGGTATATGGTATCTGTTTGTAATAAAATTGTATAGTGTATGGAGGAATATTGAAAAGCTACATTTTTAGTTCAAGATACTTTTGAAGACAACGAATTATTTTCATTACAAAGAACTGCAATTTTTGTAATTATTTTGAGGTCATATTAGACTATATGATGCATTCATTCATCTCCATTGTGGGAGTAGTTTTCTCTAGCAAAGAGAGCTATCATGAGTGATCCCGAAAGATAAAAGTCAGCCTCATTTTTAATGAACTGTGGAAAGGATTTTGTTAAGGAGAAGGATACAATGCACCTGGAAAGTCTACTACAGACAAGGAGCTTGCCATTTGGGAAAAAAAGAACAACAAGGCCTATGCCATGATTTTAGCGTCAATAATTGAAGAGATGAGTCGACAAATTTCACCATTTTCAAATTCCTTTGAAGCCTTAAAGAAGTTGAAGGAATTGTATGACTAACACTCTGAACTTGAAGTTGTTCAATTGATAATTAAGTTGTTCAATCTTGAATTGAAAAATGATGACCCTCGTGCATTAGCATCAGAAGTAAGATCCATTATGGATGACATAAAAGCCACTGGTGTTGAAATACATATTCCTCTAATAGCTTATATTAAGGCACTATATCCCACATATTCGCATTATCTTAAGTCATTACAAGCAAGTGGCAACCTTAAGGAGATTACCTTTGATTCCCTTCAGAAAATTTTGCTAAGAGAGAGAAGGATTCCCGGGAAGAAGATAGCTTCTCAATCTTCTAAATAAGTTGTGTGCCTTGCACAGAAGGAGAAAAATCATGCACAAGATTCTTATAAATGAAGAGGTGGTCGAAGAGGAAGAGGAAGAAAAAATTTAAGAGGCAAGGGGACAAACATTTCCAAGGAGAAAGGTCTTATATTCATTGCATACAATGCAATAGAGATGGACATGATGCTTCCACATGTAAGCTGCCTTGGGACAAAATTGAGCAAGAAAGAAATGAAGGAAAAGGTAAAATACTTGACAAAGGGAAAGGAAAAGAACCCAAGTTTGCTCATTATGTTGTGGCACATTACAACATTGGAGTAATTGAAGAATTATTTAATGCTTCACTTGTTTCATGGAAAGATGCTTGGTTGATTGATTCAGAAGCAACTTACCACATGACTTTCATGAGAGATTTCTTTCAAGAATTCACTGATAATGTTGATGGAGCAGTATACTTTGCAAACAAGTCAAAACTCAAGCCATCAAGGCTTGGCACCATCAGGCTCAAACTGCCTGGTCTTCTAGACTTTCTTCTGCATGATGTTATATACCTCTAGAAGTTAAGGAGAAACTTGTTGTTTTTGATCCACTTCGGCCAGCAAGGAAACTCCATTCATATATTTTATGGCAAGGTCGAGGTCAGAAAAACATCAGATCACTCATTTGTAATGATTGGGATAAAAGAAGAAAGACTTTTAAAGCTACAAAGAACCTATGCTCATGCACATAACTTTTCATACGTTTCTCATTATGATGAACATACATTTCCATCAAATATTTTATGGCATGCTAGATTTGGACACTTGAACTATGATAGCCTCCTTTTTTTGAACAAAAATGGTGTTACCAGTTTGCCTACAATTCTTAGGAAAATTAAGCAATGTAATGCTTGTATGTTAGGAAAGCACAACAAACAGTGTTTTCATGATTCTCATTCCAGAGCATATAGAAAACTTGAACTCATTCATTCTGATTTGTGTGGACCAATGAATGCTCCTTCTGCAAATCGCAATACATATATGATGATATTTATTAATGACTACACCAAATGTGTCGTGTTTATTTATTGAAAAACAAATATGAATCTTTTGAAACATTCAAGAACTTTCATGCATGGATTGAAAATGATGCACAATCTCATATTGGATCTGTTCATATTGATAATGGAAAATAATACACCTCAAATGAATTTGAAAACTAACTTCTCCAACATGGGATCGAACATCAAACAATTGTGCCTTATAATCCCCAACAGAATGGAGTAGCTGAAAGAATGAATAGGAAAATCTTAAATATGGTACATTCGATGATGTTTTTCAAGAATGTTAAAATGATGTTTTTGGCTAATGCAGTTCTATGTGTTATGTATATCAAGAATAGGTGTCCATCTAATGCTATAAAAAAAGACTCCCTATGAAATGTGGTATGGTCACATTCCTTTGGTGAGGCATCTCAGGGCTTTTGGTTCCACCTCTTATGCCTTGATACCTAAGGAACAGATAAACAAACTTCGTGCAAGGAGTCACAAATGTATCTTCTTGAGGTACTCAAATACCTCCAAATCATATCGTCTCTATGATGAAGTGAATAAGAAGTTTATAATATCTAGAGATGTCATCTTTCTTTAATCTTCCAAGACTGGCAATGTTATTGAGCAGCAACTTGATCGCTTGGATAGATTCAAACATGAAAAGTCTTTCCAAGAGTTTGATAATGAGATTCCACATCTTGAAAGGGGGATTCCTATACTAGATCAATCTATGGAATATTCTTCTAAAGCATTCTCTCCCCCACATGAAGCTCCAGCCACTTATGACACTTTGAGTGATGTGATTGAGATACTTGGGAGACTAAATATTGATTCAACCCCATCTTAGTTAACTAATTATTTAGGGCCATCTCAGAAAGGTCCTCCAAAATGGCTGACAAAGAAACTTGAAAGTGTTCGTCTTGATGAGGTTGGAAAGATAGCAACAAGAAGCTAACCTAGACAAAATGGCGTTGATGTAGACAATCCGGATTCATTGGTTGATATGGATGTTTTTTATGATTGTGAACTAAATTTGTCTACAAATTTTGAACCAACTTCCTTCAAAGAAGTCACTTCCCATGATGAACGGAAAGAAAAGATTCAGAAAGAATATAATGCTTTGATAAATAATGGCACTTGGAAGCTGGTTGATCCTCCATTGGGAACCAAACCAATTGGTTGCAAGTGGGTCTTCAAAAACAAGTATAAAACAGAGGGCTCACTTGACAAGCATAAAGCTAGGCTTGTGGAAAAAGGTTTTGCATGGAAGGAAGGGGTCTATTGTGAGGAAACTTCCCCCACCATAAAATGGGCTACCATTTGGACACTCTTTTCCTTGGCAACTCAAAACGGTTGGAAATTTAGTCAAATGGATGTAAAAATTGCTTTCCTGAATGGAGATCTAAAAGAGAAGGTTTTTATGTCACAACTAGAAGGATTTGTTGTGAAGGGCTAGGAACATAAAGTATGCAAGCTTGTAAAATCATTGTATAGCTTCAAGCACCGCGAGCCTAGTACAAGAACTCAACTGAACATCTTCTAAAACTCAATTTCAAACATTATGATCTTAATGATGCAACTTTGTTTGTCAAGAAAGTTGGCAAAACATTTGTATATCTTGTGGTGTATGTACTAGATGGTCTTCTAATGACAAGGAACAATGAGAGATGCATTTCATCCCTAAAGAAAGAACTACGAAAAGGTTTTCAAATGATAAATTTGGGTTATGTTCACTACTATCTTGGTATTGGAGTAACTCAACATCCAAAGTTTATATTCCTCTCTTAGAAGAAGTACATTGGAGATCTATTGAACTAGTTTGGAATGGTTGAGTGCAATCCTTTGATTGCTCCAATGGAAGAGAACTTAAATCCCACATCCACTGAAGCAAAATAATTTGAGGATGCAACAAAGTATAGACAACTTGTAGGAAGTCTCAACTACCTAACTACTACCATACGAAACACTTCATTTTCTATTGGAATCCTCTCTAGGTTTATGCAAAAGCCTTGTGAGGGTCATTGGTTTGCTACAAAAAAAGTTCTAAAGTACTTGAAGGGAACTCAAGACTTTGGACTCAAGTATACACAAGTGGGTGACTTCAACTTGATTGGATACTCTAATTTAGATTTCGATGGATAAAGATATTGGAGTCTTAGATCAAGAGTTGTCTCCTGGAAGTCACACAAACAATCAGTTCTAGAAGATTCCACAGCTGAAGCAGAATATGTGGTAGCAGTTGAAGCAACGAAGGAAATTTTGTGGCTCAGGAAAATTCTGGAAGATTTGTAGGAGAAACATGTACATTCAACTCCTCTTTTGATTGACAACACTTCTGCAATAAAGCTGGCTAAGAACCCAAGGTTCCATGGTTGAATGAAGAATATCAATACAAAATACCATATAATTCGACATCATATTGAGACCAAGACAAACCACCTACACCATTTTTCCACAAATGATAAGATTGTAGACATCTTCACCAAAGTGCTTGGAAGAGAAAAGTTTGAAAGACTCACAATGATGCTTAGACTCACCAACATCCTTTCATATTAAGGGGGCGAACCTTGGCACCTAATCTTTGGGATTAGGGAAATTATGTAAAAATTGTAAATACAAAAATAAGGAAGGTTAAGAGACACTGGAATCTGAATTCAAGAGTCTCCCTTCATTGTATTTATTAATGATCTGTTAATGCAAATGCACATTCACATTCGTGGAGTTACGTCTCGCCTGACAATTTGAATTTCTTATTAGTAATTTTTAACAATTATGCGACAGTTTGAACTTGAAGATAGATTGTATTATATTTGATGCACTTTCTAATATTCCCATCCATGAAGAAGAATCAAAAAGCCATATAACCATATGCACATCAAATTAACACACAAAAATTAAACTGGCGGAAAAGGCAGAGAGCCATCATGTGGTCTCTCATGCTCATGTAATTCACAGTATTCAAATAATTTAATAATACATTTAAATACATAAGTGGTCTTAAGATAGTGAGTCTATCTTATACTCACTTGGTTGAGACAATTTCTCAACTTACACACTAATTTAGGAGAGCTAGTTGGGGAGAATCTCTCATCCAAACTAGACTCCTTAGTTTGAGGAATTCTCATGATTTTATTTATTTAATTTAATAATTGGATTTATTATTGATTTTTAAGAGAGTGAGGCTAATATTCCCCCCCTCAATGATAAATCCAAAACGAACAAGGAACCATCTTCCAATTTCTCAAGTTGATCCTCAAAAAACATTTGCCTAAAAAACAGCCAAAGCTGGATGTTGAAGAAACTACAATATGAAGAGACCATGAGTCCGCTGCATGACTGATTCATCTCTGGATGTCGCTTGACAACTCCATCATGTGCCAAGCCGCAAAAGGATCCAACTATCCTTTGCTTGAAAACAACATCTGATGTCCACTGACACAATTTGATGAATGCCCATTGCCGTATTTGTTGATGATGATCGACCACTGGTTGCTTCGCTGATGTTACCGAGACTTTCAATCTGACAAACACTGGTCAATGTCATTGACATTTTCCCGCCTTTGTCAACTGAAAGGAGAGGAAATCTTCTCCAAATTATATCTGAACTCCCCCCTATAGGTGGAGGAGTATTTCATTGGTGTACTCCCTCGTTCAATTGCATAAGAGTACCATCTTCATTTGACTGTTGGCTGCAATATGTGTGAGTGAATCCGATTGTAAAACTTGTACAATCTTCTAGTTGTGGATGACCATTCCCAGGGATCAATCCATGATAATCAATCTTCAATTTGGCAGGTTGGTCGTGTTTGCATCATTTCTCTGATGAATGATTCTACTTGCCACAATGGTGACAAGGATGGAGATCAAAACACTGATCTTCCACATGACTGATTCTTTGACAGTGAAGGCATTTTGGTTTGACTGCAACTTTATTTTGCACGCATGTCTGTTTGTCTGCAACTTTCTCATGGATTGTTGATGTTATTTGATCAAGAAATCTTGCATTGATGAACTTGATCAGCTTAGAATAATTGGGGATATGCAAATTGTTTTTATCTTTGACATATCCTAAGCTGCTTCGATTTTGATTACTTTGAATTTCTTCCCATGGCTTAATGATGGGTTTGGGAGAAAGTTGAACTGGAACAACTTCAAAATTGAAGCTAGTTGGATGAATGAAATAGAATGATCAGCTTTCTCTGGATTGGTCAAAGACTTGGAAGCAACATGCTTCTCTTGCAACTCATTTCTTTGCAGTTGCGACTCCAGTTGAAGGAACTCAATCGTTTCATGTGCATGTTGAATATGCACTTGAATGTCAGCAAGAGTTGCTTTGCTGATTTCTACCATGTCTTCAGCAATTGAGAGGATCAAATTGTTAAGAATCTTTAACAATTGAGTGCTTTTCGCCATGTGAACTTGTTGGAACTCACACTCACTTGCTTTTAATATTTGTTGGATTTTCAGAACTCGCTCGCTTGATGTTTGGTTGATTGTTGCACGCTCTCTTAAACTTGTTTTAACAATTGATTGTTTGAATTCACATTTGATTTCTTTCACCCTCACTTGATGCTTGCTTCAATTAGTTTTAGGCTCGCTTGATGTTGAGAGATTTACACTTGCTTCACACTCTTGATTGATCAAAAGAAGGATGTCGAATAATATCGAAAATGCACCCAAGAGAAACACTTACAATGATTTGAATGACTCAGTTAAAAAACAATGGATTCACTTGGTTTAATTGATTTCCTATCAATTCAAAGCATGGGTGTCGGTTTCAACCAAGAATGCACCTATACAATTCAGTTAAAAAATGCTTATCTGCAAGTGATACAAAAAGTGTTGATGATGTTGATGTCGTATTGGCTTGAAATGATTGATTCTTTAGCATCCTTAACTTGATGGTGTGAATTAGTTGTTGTGAAATGTTGTTGCAAAATATTATTTTTATCAATTTGATGATGTGACGCTTTGTGCTTATGAACTTAATTGATTATGGGAGCTTTGATTTTAGGAGCTTGATCGATGACTTGTATATGTAAACTTTCTTATGTACATGTAGTTGTTTTGTTTAAGCATAATAAAGAGAGTGTTTTACAAATTCGACTCAAATCATGCAAGCACATTCATGACACAGAGCGTACCTATGATCCCCTTATTCAATTTCAGGCGAATCTAGGTCACGATCACCCCAAAAAGATATCCTTCAAGATACATCATCATGACAATCTCTTTAGTGAGGTGTCTCAAACAAAGACTGAGAACTCCTTGGAGGTAAATTGTCTTCAAAAAATTGACTCAACCATCTAGAAATAAAAATATTCACTTACCTCTCCAAATATTAAAAAAAAAATTACCTTATCACTCCAGAAACAAAAAATTCACTTATGACTCCATTACATAAAAAAATCTTTCATAACCTTATCTCTCCAAAAGCTCCATAAAAACTCTACTTTCACAATAACGCATTCACTCTAAAATCACTTAAAAGTGATTTAATGTTGGTTTTCAAAGGATGTAAATGCGTAAAATAAAAAAACCACCAAAAAAGTAATTCGTTGTTAATTATTTTCCTTTGACTTTCATTTCGATAACTCCTTCAATGCTTATTGGCAAAAAAGTCATGAAAATATCGGTCCTCCACAGATTGCGATCCTTGGCGTCTGCTCCTTTAGAAAAGTAAGGGATATATGTAGAATATTTTGGTACTCAGTGAGGGGCGCAATAAATTGGCTTCAAGCCTGCGAACGGTCACGCACTGTGAAACTGCTCACAAATTGCAATGATCTTCTTCGTCTCCACGTTTCTACAGCTCATTTAACTGATTTCTCCGAGCATTCTCTGGCTAATTGCAACGTATTTGGAGAGGAAGGGTGTAATTTTAGCCATTTTGATTGCTGGTGTTGTCGCTTCCCTTCTCTTCATTTTCCGTCATCTACTCTTCTGCCCATGGAGATTCCAAAACTTCCCAACGGGTGAGAAAAACAGCTAAGATTATTTGGGACTCTCGGAAATTGGAAATGATTCCTGAACATGACCTTAGAGAGATCGGCCTTTATTCTTTCCAGGGGTTATTAAAGCATGAGGGAAAAGAAAGGTTTGGTGAGGCATACAGGCAATGACAAAAGGATGCTGCTAACTTTAATATTGATGGACATTACCCTGTACGAGATTGTGGGCACTCCTGAAGATTTGGCCAATTTGATGTCAGAACCAAATTTGGCCAAAGGGAAATCCATCATCTTGGAAAGCAGCTCAAATATCCTTTTGCCCAACATACATGAAAAGAGTCATACACCCCCAAGATTAAGCCATAGGAGAGCGTATGTTTTTCCTATTGCCAATATGAAGGTCAAACCCATTGCTTATACCTTAAAAAACCATCCATTTCGTCGCTAGATGTTGCTGTCAATGCTAGTCATGTTGCTTATGGAAACGTTGTTCCTAAATCTCTTCATGAAAAGCTTGGCACCATAAGAAAGGAAGCTTTGCAGAGACGTGATGCAACTGTTGTTGTAGCATCGATTGTGCAATAGGCAGCATCTGCAATGGAGACTCTAGTGAAAATAATGAAAAATTTTGTAGAATTATGTTTTGAAGCAAATCTGAAAGCCCCTAATATAGCTATAGAACAGTTCCTGGATTTACATTGTCAAACCTTGTAGACTTTAACTGCCATGGAAGAACTAATCAATTCTACGACTTCAAATAAAATGCAAGCTTTTGAAGACAAAGAAAAAAATGCCCAACTATTTTGAAGATAAAGAAAACCCGTCAAATACGATTCGCTAGAACTACCATCCAAACTACAGGTCAAGCCTACAAAGCTCGATCAAATTTTCCAATCAGGACATTGAGAAGAAAGGTTCAAATTCAACAGATCAACAACCCCCCCGTGCCCAAGATTCCAAGAAAAAGAATGGTTTCTACCAGATGGCAAGACTTGCAGAGAAAATGAAAAATGAAATAGAATCCTGGTTCATCAACTTCATATAGAAGACCTTAGACACATGCTTCAAAAATATGAAGAAAAATACCACAAAATCATTCAGGCCCTAAGAACTAAAATGTTTTGATACCACATGAAGAAGAATCACAAAGCCATATAACCATATGCATAGCAAATTAACATACAAAAATTAAACTAGCGGAAAAGGCAGAGAGACATCATGTGGTCTCTCATACTCATGTAATTCACATTATTCAAATAATTTAATAATACATTTAAATACATGAGTAAGTGGTCTTAAGAGAGTGTGTCTATCTTAGACTCACTTGGTTGAGACAATTTCTCAACTTACACACTAATTTAGGGGAGCTAGTTGGAGAGAATCTCTCATCCAAACTAGACTCCTTAGTTTGAGGAATTCTCATGATTTTATTTATTTAATTTAAAAATCGAATTTATTATTGATTTTTAAGAGAGTGAGGCTAACAATCCAATCCCCTTGGAGTTTCTCAATAACTTGGAAAACTTTAAGACCAAAAACACCATATGTATAGACAAACTATGAATGCCCCTAAGTAAAAATGGGTGTCTCTCAACTAACCACAAAACTTTTACATCAAAGTATTAATGTTGATAGGAACTTGTGACATTGACAGAAGTGAAAGTCTTATCACCCTTAATTCAAATGAACTCGAGAATTTTAAAACTCTAATATGTTTTTTTTAGGCAAGTGATTCTAAATTATATCAACTAAACAATTAATACAATATTTACAACCATAAGGTCCATCTCTGCATCAGTACGAGGAAACCAGAGAGAAAAATTAGAAGATCTCTACCCTTGAAGGGGAAAATCAGAGCTTACAATTTCCGAAGTTCCTATCAAAAATATGTAGCCATACGAATTACACAGGAGGGTCGAACCTCGCGGCCCCTGTACAATTGAATGAGGGATGGTGGCATATGTGAATTGCAGCAAAACTAGGGGCTCGTTAGTCTCAGGTATGGCGCTCTTAGGCCGAGCAAGAAGGATGTTATCACATTGATGTTTATTGAGAAAAAACAAGACCATTTTGCAAGCCATCAACTAGAAAGATGGAGAGAGAACCGACCTTGTGTTGTTTAAGTAGTCGACGGATAGTGCGTGCCACTATGAAGCCATATCGATGTTGAACTTGAACCACCACGTTCCTGAGTGCTGCCACAAGCCTACACCATGTTGGTTGCCTCTAAGCACTCCTCCTAAACGAAAACACTTGAATGGGTTGGGCCAATGGGGAGCTTCAGTTGTCAACAATGGAGCAAGGGGCACAAAGGGAGGCAAAGGACCTTTGCAAGAGGGGGGACAGGAAAAAAGTTTGTGAGGGGAGTCCGAGGGAAACACAACAGGGGAAGGGACATTAGGAGGGTGGTCGATACATAGGTCTCTGACCAATCCTTTCAGTGAGTAGGATGAGTGGCTAAAGAGCATGGAAAGCTCTGCAATTCAGTTGGTGGATTTGGTTTTGAATTCTTCCATTTCCTTTAGATGTCGGGCTCGAAGGTTGTGGAGAGCCCAGAGGGACGAGCGTCCATGGTGGGTCTCTTCTTCTTCCATGGACACCACCTTTTTGCAAATGTGCTCAAGTATGTTGTGGTCGAACAAAGTGGCTATGGAGGTATCATCCAAGGTGGTTGGGGGTCGCCCAAAACCTCTGTCCCAACTTGGGCGACGACCTCTCCCTTTGTCACCACTCATAATTGGGTTGCAGGAGAAGGAAGGCACAAAGTTAAGGTCAGAAGGAGCAGTGTGGAGCACAGGGGAAAGCAACTAGCAGAGGAATAGTCGGAGGCCAGGACACTGTGGAATAAAAAACCTTGATTGACAAGGTGTTCCATGGAATCCAAAAAAAGGGGACGGATGGAGTAATGAAGACAAGTGTTTTCCATGAGCAGAAAGACACCCTCCATATGCTTGTTATTGTCAGTCTACCAAAAAAATAACACTCTGATCACCATAATCCAAATGTTAATTGTTTAAACTCTAATATATTAATTATTATTAAATAATTATTAATTATTTATTTTTAATTAACAATATGATATCACTATATCTAACTTACACAAATTTATATATAACAGTATAACTTAGTTTAAAAAATTATTATCGCTCATCATTAATTCACAAATTTATGTATAAGAACATTAACAACAGAAAAAAAGCTAACCTCATAAATCTACGTCAAACTTGAAATGATAAACCTGAAAAATAAGACAAAATTGTAAATTTGAAACTTCAAACATAAATCCTTGTTATTCATTTTAGTAATGTGGTTTCCTCGGATAAAAAGTAAGGTTGGAATGTAAATTTATTTCGCTGCCCATTAAATATATAATATATGGAGAAGGTAAAAAAGCGGGTTAAACTAGAGTCGTAAAGAAATGCAGAGGATTGGATTCTTTAGCGAGAGTAATGGCATAAATTAAATAATTGATAAATATGGATAAAAAAAAATAAAATTATTATTTATATTATTATATAAAAGAATTAATATATTAGTTTAAATTTAAAAAAAAAATGTAATAATATTTTTAATCATGAAGATTTATCTCTTATTTTATTGTAGAGAATTTTAATTTATAAATAGAGTTTGTTACAATACTATAAACCAATTTTGACTAGTTAATACCACAAGCTCAAAAAACATAACTCATATTCATATGACATTTTTTTTAATTAATCAATTTAATTAAAAGCAAAGAGCATATTGCTTTTGAGACCTTTGATCTATGACTACCATTAAGAATATTCTAAAATATTTTGTGGAGATTAAATACCTATCATCTACCTTGTAATTATTGTTAATTAAATTAAAATTAGAGAAGCCTTTTTCAAAAAAGACATACCTATTAGAAGTATCTATTTTGGAATAAGGATTCCGAGTTTATTTTAATTTAACCCCTATTCCAAAATAGCCACACATTTTTGTAATTACAAAGATGCTTATTTTGGAATATGACTTCCCTAATTTCAATTTAAGTATAAATTATTATTACGTGGATGGTAGGGATTTAACCTGCATGAAATATCTAAAATATTTTTAGTAGTAGTCACAGATTAAAAGGGAGTGCTAGATTACAAAGACTATGGATTGAGGATCAAGGATGAGAGATGTAGAGATGTAAGCTTCTTGTAGAAATTATGATGTAGATTTGCAACTGCTCATGAAATTTTAATCAAGATCACAAGACACAAACCTGCTCTAATGCTCTACGGAAGTTTGTTCACTATTTAGAACAAAAATCTCATACATGCAATAAGAAATAACACGCATGCACACAATAGTTTTCATAGGGAAAGCAATATGCTAAAAACCCCAATGCCTACTTGCAAAAATATGATGAATAGGGATGTATTACAATTGTTTTGCTCAACTGAGCATAACCTGCAAGTGAATAACCTATATTTCTGCTCACTGAGAAGCTCTGACCCAAACTTAGTCATTTTCTGCCTTTGCTTGAGCCCCTATTTCCTTGCGTAATTCCTGAGAAATTAGGCCCCTATTATTTAATAATTTCTCCAAAATGGATTGCGCAATTAGCAAGGTTAATCATATGATTGCATGCAATACCTGTATACTCAAGACTAGTCTATAACTTATGTCACACTGCCTTGGAATCTCCACCACAACTGACCTTCCATGAGTTCGTCAAATAGTTGGAACTAGTTTAACTGAAAACAACTTGAGATAAGTGATTTTGATTACTACGAATTAGCAATTACACATGCTTAACTGAAATTTAACTCCTCCAACTCAAATTTACTGAGTAAACTAGGTGACACAAGCCATGTCACACCAGTTAACTGCGTCCAAGTTGTCTACTAATGTGGAAATTTAATTATTCCCAATTTAATCAAGGAAAAATCAAATTGAGAATTTCTCGTTGCATTTTTCAACACTCCCTCTCAGCAAGAAAGGGATTATCAAGCACCCCTATCCTATACCTATGGAACTCAAACTTCCCTCTTGACAAAGTATTTGCCAAAATGTCAGCATCTTGTTGCTTTGTCGAAATGTAGTGTAGTAACATTATCAGCCTTTGCACATTGTCCCGTATATGGTGATATCGACATCTATATGTTTGGATTGATCATGAAAAACAAGATTCTCAAAGAGCTTGATGCAACTCTGATTATCACAGTAGATCACAGTTGGATCCATCAACTAACCAAATAGTCCAACATGTATCTTTCTCATCTAGATCGCCTCACATGTTGCTTGACTTGCAACTATGTATTATGCTTTTGTTGAGTTGATCACCATAGATCTTTGCTTCTTGTTGTACCAAGAAACAAATGCAGACCCAACACTAAAAATTCCACCTGATGTACTATTTTGTTCTAATGGAATCCTTGCCCAATCTGCATATATGAAATCACACAGCTTCACTCCCTTTGTACCATAGTCCAAACTGGGTAGTGCCTTTGAGGTACCATAAAACATGCTTAGTTTCCTTCCAAAATAATTTGGTTGGCCTAACCATAGCTACAAGATACATCAGTGAACCCACTAGCTTCTAATAAATGGTAGCATGCACTTCTTCACCTGAAGTGGCATCCTCCTTCCTCCATTTGATTTTTAAAGGTGTCTCCATGGGTTTGTAACTCTCCATCTAGAATATCTGAAGTATCTCATTGGCATACTTGCCTTGAGAGACAAATAGTGCCCCATCGCCTTGCCATACTTCCAACCCAAGGAAGTAGTGCATGAGACGCATGTCTTTCATTTCAAACTCCCTTGAAAGGTCCTCGTTGCAATATCTAATCAATTGTTCATCTCTAGTTAAAATCAAATCATCAACATATAAGATAATAATAAGAAATTTACCTTGCCAAAATAGATAGAGTTTTGCATCCACTTCACTTTTGGTGAAGCCCAAAGCGGTGAGATAGCTATCGATCTTGGTGTACCAAGCATAGGGTGCTTATTTGAGATTGTACAACACTCGCTTGAGTCTTCACACATGAGACTTCTGATAAAATGTCTCAAAGCCTTCTAGTTGCTTGATGTATACCTCCTCCTCAATAAACCATTTGAAAATTGCTATTTTTACATCCATCTGGTGGATCTTCCACCCTATCTACGCAACCAAGCAAATATTGATCTAATGGATGAGTACCTTGCTGCAGGAGAAAAGGTCTCCTCATAGTCAAATCCCTCAACTTGAGAGTACCCTTTGGCCATAAATCTGGCCTTGTACTTCTCTATGCTTTCATCTGTTGCCTGCTTCATCTTGAAGATCCATCTTGAACCCACAACTAATTTTTCGCGAGTCTTGGGACCACTTACCAAACACTGTTCTTTACAATGGATTTGTATTCCTCCATAATTACATCAACCAATACAAGTTTCTCTATTGCTTCCTCGAAAGAGGATGGCTCGGTCTCTACAAGCTCAGTCATTAGAAACATGTATCCAGTGTACCAATCATGTGACTTTATCTACCTACATTGATTTGAAGGAGCACCCACATTCTTCCTCACATCATGCACAAGTATCTCAACTTCCCTGGTTCGTTTTCTGCCTTCTATCAATGGTTTTTATTGAGTGGATGTCTCTACTCTCTGGTCCTCAATTTGTTATTTCTCCATAACTTCCTAAGGTTCCTCTTTTGGAGCTAAAATCTCCTTGTTTGGTGGTATTTGAAGCTCCCTCTCAAGAGATCCCCGCATGGATTTCTCCTCATCAAACTTTACATCCCTTCGTAGAACTATCATTTCGAGTGATGGAAAGTAGACATGGTGTGTGGAGTTTATGTGTCACCCACAAATACCCAAACTGTTTTGTTGGTTCAAGTGTCTTCCTTGATTCTTTGGATACATGGTAGTAAATAGAGGCTCCAAAAATCCTGAAGTGTGACACATCTTATTTTCTCCCTGAGAAAGCCTCCTCCGATGTAATCATGTTGAGAATCTGTTGAGGACTCTGGTTCTACAAATAAACTGTCGTGTTGCATGCCTCAACCCACAAATGTAGAGGTAGTCCTTGGTCATGCAATATCGCCCTTTCTTCTCCCACAATACTACAGTTATTTCTCTTATCCACCCCATTCTATTATGGGTTGTGAGGTGCTGTCAACTCTCATCGAATGCCTTCTTTTGCACGGAAATTTTTAAATTCATTTGACATGAACTCACCTCCATGATCACTCCTGAGAACCTTCACCTTATTGTTAGTTTTTTTCTCAACCAATGCCTTGAATTCTACGAACTTGTAAAATGTATCATCTTTCTTATGCATGAATAAGATCCATTACTTTCATTAGACGTCATCAACAAAAATGACAAAATATGTGTGCCTGGCAGTGGAGGTTGTCGAGAAGGGCCCATAGACATCATAGTGGATCCTTTCAAGGACTTCATGTTTTTTTTGTCTTGATCATGGAAAGTGGATTTTGTGTACTTACCCAAGGTACATCCTTTGCATACATCATGTTGTTGAAGTGCTCCTTTTGGGAGGCCTATGGTTATTTGTTGCATAATCTTCAAGGCACCATGATGCAAATGACCAAGTCTTATGTGCCAAAGTTCACGGACATAGTGACTATGCACCTTCTCTGCCTTAGTGCTTAATGCAACATATTCTTCCCCATCTAGCTTATAAAGGTTCTTCACACGAGCCTCGATCTACTTCACCTGTCCTGTGGCTATGTGTCTCAAGAATGATTTTCCTTTACTGAATATCACATCATAACTAGGATCTTCCAAAACTACAACAGAGATGAGATGTTTCTTTAGGCCTAGAACGAACATGACATCCTTGAGCCTGAGAGGGGAGACCAACTCTCTCTAAAAGGTGATTGTACCAATCCTGGTCGTGTTGTACCTTCCATTGTCCCCCAACTTGATGTGCATCTAGAGATATTTATCCTCTAGATCATTGAAAAACTCTCTACACCATGTCATTTGGAATGATTCACCTGAATCAAATTACCACACACTCCCCATCATGGTGCCGACTAGGCATGTGATAAGGGTAAAGTCAAGATCGAACTATGAAGCCAAGACTTCATCTGCTCCTCGTCTTGAGGTCTTCTTGCTTGCCTTTTTGTGTAGACACTTCGTGGCATAGTGTGTTTATTTTTGTGTAGCTTGGGAGGTACTCCAAGCCATATGGTTCGAGGATTGGAGGGAAAAGCTCCAAAAGAGTCACTTGTGGGCTTGAAACCCAAGATTGGGGTTTTGCACCCATTGGAATTTGGGCCAAAACCATGATGGATTTGAGCATGAGAAAATTTTAGGTGATGGAACATGGTGTGTCGAATCCAACACTTCGAAGATCACTCAAATCGGAGCTCTAGAAATGAAGTTATGAATTTTTGAAGTCAACGTATGGGTTTTTGACATGTATGTCTAGGTTTTCTTAGAGTTAATAAGCCATGAGACAATTGTAAAAGCCTTATAATGATGTTGGAAGAATCCCTCTTGTTTGGTATTAATAAGAGGTGTTATGGAGGACTATTCATCATCCAAGAAGAGCATCAAAACATCAAGAATACCTATGCGTTTGAAGTGTGGATATGAGGCAAGGATAAGGAGACAAGAAGCTGAGTCTAGGAGAGGTTCTTCTCTGCGTTTTGGTGTGGATTTCTCTATGGAGAAGGCTACAAATAGAAGGTACTTAAATAGAAGACTTGTGGGCGGTTTGTGGCATGTCTCCCTTTCTAAACAAAATCGCAGATCATAGGTAAGGTTTAAAGGGTTTTATGTGCATGGTTATAGTGGTTTGAGTATTCTGTTTTGGGCAGAAGGTGATGATTTTACAATAGCATGTGTGAGGCTTGTTGAGAGGCTGAGAGACTTAGTAAGGGTCCTCTCACTTAGTTGCAGCTCCTAAGGAGACATCGTAGCCCAAATTGAAGGTGTAAACCCTTGTTCAGGTGTCAAACTCCTTGTTGTAGCTGTTCCAAGAGTTGTAAGGTGCCTTGAGGTGGTTTCTTAGGGACATACAACAACATATTGGAAGCCTATAAGGACAACAAAGGGTGACAAGGGAACAAGGTGATTGGAGGACTGTTGTAGTATAATTTTGGAGGGTTTC
>APFE030819081.1:0-22838 GCA_000404065.3 Pinus taeda | reverse complement strand
GAATTGATTTTGGTGATATTTTTTCTCCTGTTGCCAAGGTAACTTCTATTAGATTACTTTTATCTGTTGTTGTTGCTTTTGATTTTGAGGTAGAACAGATGGATTTGAAGACAAAATTTCTTCATGGGGATATGGAAGAGGAGATCTACATGAAGTAACCTGAAGGCTTTGTGGTGAAGGGTAAGAAAGAATTGGTATGCAAATTAAAGAAGTCTCTATATGGGTTAAAACAGTCAGCAAGGATGTGGTATCAGACATTTGACACATTTATACGGGGACTTGGCTTCACCAGAAGAAAAGAAGATCACTGTGTGTATTTTAAATTAATTGGTGACCATGATATTTATCTATTCTTGTATGTGGATGATATGTTGTTGGTTGGAAATGACAAAGAAGTTATCCGGGATTTGAAGCCCCAATTGTCTTCCAAATTCGACATGAAAGATCTTGGTGCTGCAAACTATATTTTGGGCATGGAAATTAAAAGAGATCGAGCAAAGAGGAAGCTCTGGTTAAAGCACAGGAAGTATGTCGAGACAATATTGCAGAAGTTTAATATGCAAGATAATAAACTGGTGAAGGTTCCTATTCTTGTAGGTGTGAGGTTATATGCTGAACAGTGTCCCAAGACACAAGAAGAGGAAGAGGACATGTCCCATGTTCCATATGCAAGTGCAATCGGTAACCTGATGTATGCAATGGTCTGTACTAGACCAGACATTACACATGCAGTGGGAGTATTGAGCAGGTTTATGTCAAAACTAGGAAAGGAGCTTTGGACAGTAGTGAAGCGGGTTTTCAGGTATTTGCGTGGCACTAGTGATTATGGTTTGTGCTACCAAGGAAGACCAGGATTGGACAGAGTGTTGGATATTCGTGGCTTTGTTGATGCAAACTAGGCTGGAGATCTAGATCAGAAAAGATATACAAGTGGGTATGTGTTTAACCTATTTGGAGGTGCAATCAGTTGGATGAGTAAGAAACAATCTATAGTGGCATTATCAACTACAGAGGCAGAATACATGAAAACCACTCATGAAAGCAAGGAAGCAGTTTGGTTGCAGGGATTGTGTTCAAGTATGGGGTTAGTAAAGGAAGCTATAAGGATAGACTATGACAGCCAAAGTGCAATTTTCTTAGCAAAGAACCCTGCATATCATTCAAAGACAAAGCACATTGATGTTTAGTATCACTTTGTGAGGGATATGATAAAAGACAAAAAGGTGTTGCTGGTAAAGGTGGACACTTTGAAGAATACTGCAGATGCACTAACAAAATCTATGAGCTATGAGAAGTTCTCTTGGTGCAGAGAAACAATGGGCATTGCAGGGCTGGATAAATGACTAAGCTCTCTTGTGGCCCCCTGTGGAAAGAAAACAACAAGTGCGAGAATGTTGGGTTGTGTTATATTCTTTCCACAAATAGCCCACATAGTTAACCGGGGGTTAGAGGGGGGGAGGTCACAGAGGGTTTGAGGGGCACCTGTAACCCCACTTTATGGGGTCCAGGGCAGTGCCCCAAAAAATTTTGGTTTTGGACCCTATCTTAGGTTGGGCAGACCCACCTATGGTTTTGTGCATGTTTTTCGCGCATGTTTTTGGACACGATGGTTTTCATTCCATGGTTTTGGATGCAATGGTTTTTCAGTCCATGGTATTGGATGCTTTGACATGTATAAATATGTATTGTAATATTGAAAGGAAAATAATGAAAAATGAAGCTAGTAGTCTTGGTTTTGGGATTTAGGGGAAATCTCTGTGTATATGTGTTTTATGTGTTATGCTCTTGCATTGTTTATTTTTCGTGTTTTAGAATTCGTATGCAAGTAATTTCTGTACAGGGTTAAAACCTACATTTTGGTTTCCACTTATCACTCTACATGTTTCTTCTTCCCTCCCTCTCCCCCGCCCCCCCTCCAAATCCATCTCTCTGTCCCTCCCTCTCTCCTCCTCTCTTGCAAATCCTCTCTCTCATCCTTGCTCTCTCTTCCCCCATCTATATCTCTCTCTCTCTCTGCCCTACAATTCTCTCACTATTTCCCTCCCTTTCTCCTTATCTCTCTACCCCCTCCATCGTTGTGTCCCCCTCTCCCTCTCTTACCCTTCTCTATACCTCTCACTCCTCTCACTCACTCTCTCTCCTTCAATTTATCTCCATCTCTCCTTTGTCACTATTGAGAAATGGCAACAATAAATTCCAGTTTAATTTGACCTTGAATTAAACTGTGAATTAAATTCGAATTCTATTCTCATGACAACTTAAAATAGTTAAATTAAGTTTATTAAAGTTACTTAACTTAGGAAATTCAAGTTGGAAGTCTTTTGGAAGTCATGTATATGTTCTCCATACTTTGTAGGAGTCTAGTGTCAGTTAATTGTGAGTTGTAAAAATAAAACTTAGTTTCATGAGTCAGTTCAGTTAAATTAGCTCTCAAATTGATTAAAAGAACTAATAATGAGTTAACAGTTAGTGGTGACACTAATGAACTCCACCAGTGCTACCCTAGTTAACTAAATATTTACTCATCAGAAACTCATGCATGTCGATTATGAGAAAGACCTAGTTGAGACTAGAGTGCAGAGACAATGCACTATTTGTTTTATATCTTTCTAAGTTGCACTGATAGTGCATGCCATCACAAACTAATCCTTGAGGGATTGTGTTATTTTTAGAGGCTTTATTTCCCTTTAAATACAAGTTATTCTCCATAGGAATTACACATTGGAATAGAGACTTGGAGAACTTGTGAAGAGGCTATGTTTTGACCATGAACTTGCTTATGATTTGGAGATTGAATTTGCTAAGTGTTGGGATTGTTATAGATAGAAGAAGCATTGTAATTTCATCTTGATTTTCCGGATTAATACAAAACAGATAGTGGGGCTTTGAGTTGTGGAATTCCCTGGATATTTATTGTGTTATGTGCCTTTAATTCTCTTCCTCTATTGATTATTGGTTGCTCGATGTTTATGGGCTTCTGCTGTAAAGAGTAGAAGTGGATTCTTGTATCTTGCTTTAGCAAATTGCATTAGTTTGTGAATCTACAAGATTTTCTAGAGTCACTTCCCTATCTCTCCACTGGTATCACTCTATGTCTTTGTTCTTCCCTACTATATATATAGAGTTAATATATATCATGATACATTAATATATATTATAATATAACAAATTTAATATTGTATTCATCCAAAGTTATTAAATTTAATAATATTAGTATTATAATATATTAATATGAATATTAGATTTTTAATAATAGTAATAATATTATTAATGTGATATTTTTTTAGTATTAATATTAAGGTTAATAATGTTTTTTTACATGGTATTAATAATAATTTGGCCCATGGTATTTGGCCCATATGCTTGGTATATAGTTAGATGTTGATTTCTAATCCTATTTGATATATTTTTATTTATTTACCATACCTTTTTTATAAATATAGTATTGGCCCATGGTATTAATAATTATTTGTCCCATGGTATTTGGCCCATAGGCTTCACCTAAATAAAACTTTTTTTTTTTTGTTTTCGTAAATATAAAGAGGTTTAAGAAGTAAATATAAGAAGATGATTTACTTATTTACCATACCCTTAGAGCAAATACAAAAAAAAAGGTTTTATTTATTCACCATACCTCTCAAGTAAACATATAAAAAAAAAGTTGTATTTATTTACCATACCTTTAGTTTATTTGTATTCTAATTTATTTACCATACCTTTTTTTTAGTGCTAATAAACCTCTTTATATTTAAAATTTATATTGTGTTTATACATAATAATAATTAGATTGATTTTTAAATAAGGGCCACATTATATTAAAAATGTTAAATGTTAAACATTACGTTTACATTTTTACATGAGATTTCTCGGTGTAATAAAAAATTTAATATAGATTTTACTTGTAAAAAAATTACAATTCCTATTTAAATTTAATTAAAATTAAAAAAATTATGGTTTCTATTTAAATTTAATTAAAATTTAGAAGAAAAACAAAAAACAAAAAACAAAAATCAATATCCACCTTAAACCCTAGCGTGCAAAATTTCACCTTAGGGTTTAACTTATTCTACCACTTCACCATTAGGTTTTTCATTTTAGGCATTTTAGATTTAATGGGTTAGGTGTTTGACATGTAAGTCAAGCAAATCACTTACTGAATTACATCTAAATCTTGTCAGTCCTCTCCAATTTTTTAGAAAATGACTATATGTAATGTGGTGTTCCCTCTCTAATATGCACCGGTGCACCCTGCTTAATACAACCCACCGATATATTATAACATTGTCGATTATGTGTTGCTCTCAGTACAATATAACACATCCACACACCTCTTCCAAATAAAACCGTTAAATCATTGTTTTGCATTTAGACTTACCAATCACACCGTTATAATTTAAAATTATTTATAAAAAAAAATTCCATGACAGTGCTAAACAATTAAATGTCTAGTCTAATGGGATAAGCACACCAGTGTGTTTATTTAGATAAATGCACTAGTTACTAGAGCTATTTTTGGCTGAAAATTATTGTGTTTATTTAGATAAATGCACTGGTTACTAGAGCTATTTTTGGCTGAAAATTTTTGAATTGTACAAGTTGTATATTGATAAAAAAATATCTTAGAAGGTGTCAAGTAATGAAAATATTGATTTACACAATGATATCACATAAAAAAAATTAGAGAAGGAAAGTTCTTTGTAATTTCTTTACAAAATTAATATGTTTGAACTATATGTAAGTTTAACTAATATGTATTGGTTGATGTGTGTCATGCAGAGCCACAAAATTAATTAATATGTATTGGTTGGTGTATATCATGCAGAGCCACAAAATGAAGAAGGTCAATAAGATTATTTTCTAATATATGTTCAAAAGAGCGTAAAAGCTTCATAGAAAAATTGTAGAAGGATGAATCAAGATAATGAAAAAATACTATTCAATATGAGTTTTTTGTTTTGTTTTGAATTTTCATTAATAATATACTTGAGAATATTAGATAACAAGTTTCAAACAATCTATTAATGCGTATGTGTTTAATGTTCTATAAGGAACAACAATGAAGGAATAGATCAATGTTGTTCTAAAAAATAAAAATTATAGAACATATAAATGATAATGAATTGGTCCTTAGCTCATGTGGTCTTGGAGGTTAATGAAAGGGTTTTTTTTTTTTTTACAAAACTATGAGAGATATAGTGAAATGAACATATAGACATACTTTCCACTTATAATACAAAAATAAATCCAATGATTCTAAAAACCAAATTATATCTAAACTACATGAAGTGTTTCCAGAGCAATGGTCAATAAGATCCAATGATTCTAAGAACCAAATTATATCTACACTACATGAAGTGTTTCCAGGGCAATGGTCCATGAGAATTATCAGACTTGCAATTATGAAAACATACAACAACAAAAATAATAATTCAAAAAGTAATATTCCTGATTAAAATGATTTTATAGAATTATATGTATATATTGCTACAAACCATTCATTTATTAATATCGATTTTGTTAGATTTAGTTTTCATATATCAATATAAAAATAGTTAATTACTTTTTTAGGAAGATTATGAAAATCTCAAATGATCAATGAGCTGATATGCTAAACATGCCAGTAGGAATGTAAAAAAAAGTGTACAATGAGATGGTCAAAGAAATGGACATAATTGCATCACAGAAGGAGCCATATCAACAACAAATTGCTTCAACTGTATGTAATCATATTGAATTTGTACATATAAAAACTAATTTAACATTAAATATTAATTTTTAAGTATTTTATTGTAAAAAAAAAAAACAAAATGGAACTCATTCAACACATAAAATAGGAAGACACCGAAGAAAAAGGTCGATTTCAATGTTTGTGAGTAATTGCTAATATTTCCTTATAACAACTCGAGATTTAATCTTTGTATGTTTTAATTTGTTTTACAACAACCATCATTGAATGTCTTCAAATAGGTGTGAATATACAAAGAAGAGTCATTGGAAGAATTGATTGACATTGAGTTAAATACGGGTTGTGAAAATATGTTGGCATATCAAAAATTAATTGGGGAATTTGTAAGTATCTATGTTGTTTTACGTCTCTGAGTTTATAATTAACCAGTAGAGGAATTGTTGCAACAAGGCATGAGACTTGATTTTGAAACCATGTGAACAATTTATGAGTCACTTCTTGCTATGGTATATTGTTATTCAATTTATATTAACGTATATTATTTATTTCAATTTTCGTTATTCTCACCAATGTAGATACACTCATTACACTTTATTTTTATGTTTGCATATGAAACTTGAAGAAGATGAAAACAATTGATGCAATCAAAAAAACATTCCTCCAAATAATCTGAGTCATGGAAGTAGCTCAATCACTAACAACAATTCCAACGAACAATGATGATCTATTTGGATATCAATGCAACCTGTTGTATTTTTTGAAATTATTATCTATGAAAATCAAATATTTTGTTTAATTTAATGGACATAATGTCCTTATTTAAAGATAAGGGGTTACTAATAACAATCTCATTTTGTATGACAAAGAGTCTCTTATTGATATATAATAAAATACATTTTAATTTATTATATTTTGTTATTCAATGTCACTATGAAATGTTACACTATATATTAAATATATGGAAGATTAAATATTATAATGAAGAGATGCAAAATATGATAATATAGCAAATTAATCAAAATATCATATATGCACTAATCAAATTTTAATTTATATAAACATTGTTATAAGATATATGTCGACTTTAAGATGAATGATTGATCTGAAAACACATGATTAATTATTTTCTTAATTTCACCAAATATTAACTAAGGTTGCTTTATGTGAATGAATGAGAGAATTTGATTTTTAAGTGCCTTCAAACATAAACTTGAAATCTGAACATAAGCATAAAAAACAAAGAAAATAAGAAGCAAACTCAAGATATTTGATGAGGAGTTCGTCTCTCCTGGAGTACATCTCCAGATTCACTTCTAAGTGGGCGTCCGTTGTAGTATGAATGTTAAAAAAGTCTCTTTACATAAAATTTAGCCATTCTAGACTGTCCACAAAGGCACCAATGACTACTGTAAACTGGTAGGCCTTGGACTCCACGCTCCAATGCAACTTCCCGTTCTCAAAAAGGCCCAAGGATGGCCAAGATATGCCCAAAAAGGCATGTACAAGCACAAATAAAAGATAGTGTTGATACTTACATTACAACTTCCATAGAAAGGGCGCATTGGCAATGTTTTTTATAAGGTCATGGGAATGTCCCACGGTCAAACCCGCGGACCTCTCATGTAATACATGGAATGTGATTGTTTTGATTTAACACCCGCGCCATATTTGACATATAATTCATATCAATATATAATTATAGGTTGGAGGCAATGCCACCACACACCACATGTAATATTTGATTTGAAATGTTATATGGTTGAAACCATATAACCAACCATCAGATCAGATGATAAACATATACGCCGCTGCATAAAAAATATACATATAGTTTTTTTTTCAACAAGAAAAATCATATTGTATTGATAAAAAGATGATCAATTACATATATAGGAGTAATGAAGGATTAACCCATATCTATCAGGTATAAGCCCAGATCGTAGGGACTGTTATATACAGCAGAGATGACAAAAAGGCATCGAACTGTGGGAGCTATAATAGTTCAGATAGTTCAGATTTTTGAATAAGAACAGATGTTGTGCCTGAAAGGCAAAGAAGATCTTAGACAGAAAAATATGAATCATGGCAAAAGTATAACCCGGAGAGAGAAACCAAAAGGGAGGCCTAAATGCCCATAAATTCCAGGAGAGCCTTTATGCGTAGCAGAGTGGAAGAAATGGGTCTTCGGAAACTATTAAAGATAGATTCATTTCGCCATAGCCAGATCGACCAGCAGACAGAAATAAAAATAGAGCGCCGAGAAGCTGACTGTAAGCTCCACCAGAGAAATCCATCCTGTACAGAGGAGAAACATAGGTGAGGAAAATCCAGTGTTAAGGAAAGATCATACCAGATTTGCATAGATTCTTGACACTGGAAGAACAAGTGGAGGTTTGTTTCCCCAACAGAAAAACATAAGGCGCAGCGGCTCGGCCCAGTCCATCCACGCTTCTGAAGATTGTCCCAGGATAAATTTCTGTTCTGAAAGAGGAGCCAGGAGAAAAGTACCATCTTGAGAGGGCAAGAAGCTTTCCAAAAAGGGAAAGGGAAAAACGACTGAAATGGTTGAGCCTCCAATAGTGATAGAGCTGCGTATATGTCTTTAACTCGAATGGGTGATGGAGCGCGGGGCAAGCTCCAAACCAAGACATCCGTAACTCCCGTTCTTTTAATGGTTAACCCCTATAAGATGTTGCGCAAAGAATTCCATATAGAGCAGAGATAAGGCGGTAAAGAGAGATCTTCGTCGTCCATCCAGATGGGAGAAGAGGATGTCCATGATTTGATGAGACGGTCCCATGTGAAAATACCCCTACAGTGGAAATAAGAAACCAATGGCAGCGGCAGAGGAGAGGATATCCCGTTATGAAGAAGATCTGTTCCAATAAAAATATTCGAACCTGTGCAGATAGACCACCGAAAATTTCGCATGATGAAAGGCAAGTTCTTACGGAGGCTTTGCCAAATGGCAGATCCTTTCTTGGTCCCAGGCTGATTCCTTCTGTACCAGAAAGCCATATTTCTTCCTTTCAAGTATTTATTTTTGATGAAAGTGCTCCAGGGACCATTCCCGAATAAGGCACGGAGGAGAGATTTGCACAAGAGTGCGTTCCCCATTGTTCTCATATCTAATAAACCCCAGCCACCCAGTTTTTTCGGAATCGATAGGGATTTCATCTTTACCAAGTGAAATTTGGTTTGACCAGTTGTTCCTCCCCACAGGAAGTTTGCAGAGTAAGATTTCATTTTATTGATAATGGGGGATGGAATGAAAAAAAGGTGCGCCCAGTATATGGCCAATTGGGAAAGAACAGCTTGTATGAGAACATAGCGGCCAGCCAGTGAGAGGAACCTTGCTTCCCAACCTGAAATATTGGAGTAAAAACGGTCCAGCAGCCATGACCAATCCCTCTGATTGTATCCAGTTGGTTTGAGGGAAAAACCGAAATATTTGAGACCATTATCGATGAGCACAACTTCTATACCAAATAGCGCTGCGATCCAAGAAACCAGAACTAGATCGGGCTCATTGTGGTATAGTTTCGATTTTTGCTTGTTGATGCCGATACCAGTTGCTGATTGGAACTTGGAAACTATATCAAAAAGACATTGCCAAGAAGCCTTTTGAAGCATAGAAAAAATGAGAATGTCGTCCACAAAAAGGTTGTGGGATAAATAAAAGTCTTTACACATCTTGATTGGTTGGAAACATGAACCAGTCGCTGCCCTGTTTAGGTGAATGCTTAAGGAGTTCATGACCAGAATGAACAACAGCGGAGAGAGGGGGCATCCCTGTCGGAGACCCCGTTCGGCCTTGAAGAAAGATGACGGAGAACCATTAATGATTACCGAGAAATTTATATTTTCGACGCATGCCATGATCCATTCCAAGCCCTTAGACCATAAGCCAATCTTTGCCAATAAAATCCTGAGTAGACCCCAATCCACACAATCATATGCCTTTTTCAAATCAATCTTTAAGATTGCCGCCTTGATCTTTTTAGTCTGGATATTATAAAGACATTCTTGGGACAGAGCCACCGCGTCCCATATATTTCGCTCTTTCAGAAAGGCATGCTGTTCTCTGGTGATGAAACAATTTAGAACTGGCTTGAGCCTTTCAGCTATAATTTTGAATAAAGAGTTGCAGAGGGCAATCAGCCTGAAATTTTGAAAGGATGCAGAGTCTCCCTTTTTAGGAATTAAAGCAATAAGGGTGGATGATAGAGCTGAGTGAATATTCCCCGACATACGAGAGGCCTCCACCATGTGAAGCAGGTCCGCCTTGAATAAGTCAAAAAAATGGAGGAAGAATTCAATGGGCCATCCGTCGAGGCCCGGGATCCTATCCTTTTTGGACGCTCTCATGGCAACAAGGAGCTCGTCCTCAGTGGCAGGACTGATAAAATTTTCATAGGCCGTTTCGTCGAACATTTTTGGCATGTGTTCAGTAGCCCAAAACATGTCCGCGGCATTGCAGGGGATTCTTTTGTACTGAGCCTGGAAAAACCATACCGCCTCATTAGAGATGTCCCCCTGTGAAAAAAGAAAGACATTGTTCCCATCCTCCATCTTCCATATTGAATTCTTTCTCCTCCTAGCATTAGCACAATTATGAAAGTATTTAGTATTACGGTCCCCTGCCTTGAGCCACAATGCTCGACTTTTGAGGCGCCATTGCTCTTCTTCTTTGAGGAGGAGGGAGTGTTTCTTTTTTATTAAAGATCTGATGATGATCTTTTTCTCCTGCGACATATCGTTGAGGGAGGCCGATAGAATGTCATTCAGCTCCATTTGAATATGATGCAGTTCTTCCTTATCCCGTTTGATTTTTTGTGCTTGCCATGATTTGGCGACAGATTTGAGGCGCTGGATTTTCTCACGGAAAGATAAAAAAGGAGCCGAGGTAGATCCCCTCATACCCTGCCATTCTTTGGTAATGATATCGATAAAAGATTCATCCTCCAGAAATATCCTGCTAAATTTAAAATAATATTTCTTTCTGATATTGAAAGTATCCCAGCTGAGGATTATGGGCTTGTGATCAGATGAAAATTCATTAGTTGTAGTGGAGTATGGCATACCCCATTTTTCGATCACAAACACCTTAATGAGGAAACGGTCAATCCTCTTGGCTATAAAAGTCGGCCCCAATCTGCCGTTGTCCCAGGTGGGCTTTAGTTGATCCAGAATGACATTAATCAAATCCCTGTTGAGGAGCCCCAGCCTGATCTTTTCGGATAGTGGGTCACGGTCCCTACCATTACCCCAGCATTCGTTAGGACTGAGAGTGACATTCAGGTCCTCGGCAATCAATAGTGATTCCATCTCTAGAATACCTGAGGCAAAAAAACTGTCCCAAAAAGGAGTTATGTTCTTGTAAGGAGCATAGACGTTTAGGAGGTTAAAACATTGTGCGTGACCCCTTACAGTCGCCAAGAGGATGATACCTGCATAGCCCTTGAAAGCCTTAGCATCTATCCAATCAGGATCCCAAAGGGCAGCAAGACCACCCGATAAACCGTTGGCACCAGTAGCCGCCATGTACCAAGTCGGGAACATTTTCCTGAAAAATGCAATGGTCGTGAGGCAGGGATGCATGGTTTCTTGAATAAAGATAACTTTTGGACGTTCCTGATAAAAAAAAAATTTGAGCGCCAGATATTTTTGGGATGCGCCCAGCCCCCAGATGTTCATTGAGATGAGAAAGGTCATCGGGAAGGTTGACCAACCATACTTGCTCTAAGAGGCTGTGGGGCAGCAGATTCCGAAATAGGCACTTCCACCAGAGAGAGATTAGTAATACCCAATTCAGATGCAATAGTTCTCCCTCTGAAATGCCGGCTGTCTCCCTTTTTCTTTTTCCTAACAGTAATGTTATTAGCTGATTTCGGGCTGATGGATAGGAGGCAAGGCCCAGGGGGCTTATGAATGGTGAGGGGTTCTAAAGCTAGGGAATTCCTTTGACTGAAGAGGTCAACATCACTATCGAGGGCGTTTAGTGGCGATCTGGAGGGAGAGTAGCCAGGGGAGGGGACGATAGCGGGTTCTTTACCTTTGGCAGAAACATACGGAGGAGGAGAGCGTGGACTTAATGGGGATGATGGAGAGGATGAGAGTGAAATGTTGTGAGTGCCCACCTTAAAGTCTCTTTGAAACATAACAGGAGGGGAGGGAACAGGGATACCCTCCGAAGGATCAGGGATGGGAGATGATATATTCACTGCTGATGGGGAGGGTGCATGAGGAGCGATGACCTTTGACCCATCCGAGACATGAACGACCGGGGATCCACCCGGAATGTCATCCTGCATGAAAAAAGATGCTAATCCCCGAGGATTTTTCTTTAATGATGGGGATAGGAGGTGCCTTCTGCAGAGGCGGAGCTTACAGTCCTTTATGAGGTGGCCGGTACGATGGCAACGGGAACAGCGAAAAGGGATGCCCCAGAAATCGATCCTCTGTCTGATGCGCATCCCATCCCAGTGAATGTCAATGAATTCTGGATAAGTGCCTTTGAATGGCTTCTCAATGAGAATCTAAGCGATCCACTTATCCCGTTCACCCCTGCACCATGGGTCAACGTAAATAAACTTGCCAATAGAGTTCCCAATCTCGGACAGAGTTTCAGAAGACTAGAGTTCCAGAGGAAGATTCGGCAGTTTGGCCCAGATCAAAGAGTTTGTCGGAGTGTTCTTCAGTGGGTCAAAACCCATATACCACCTGGACAGAAAAAGGAAACTCCTGCCATTAACCCAGGGTTTGCTGAGAATGAGCTCCAGATCCTTTTCTTTTAGGAAGTGGAAGGAATACCAGTCCTTCATCATAAGAGAAATAATGGGCGTATAGCCCAGAATGGGAGACCATTGTTCGGATAACCATTGTCGCGATTCTGGATCCTTCATTAGAGGGAAATGCCATTTCCCGACTAGTGCAAAATTTTGTAAACTGTCGATACGTTCAGTGAGGAATACACTGTTCACCGATATAGCCTTTGGGGGAGGACCAGATTTGATTGGGCGGCAGTGGGGGTTGAAAGGCTTGACTGGGCCCAATAAACTTTCCAAGGTGTCAATAGGACCACCAGATGGAGGGCATCCCACTTCAGGAGGAAAAGACAAGGAGGCGGTTCCAGGGAAGACCATTTCTTCCACGATGGCATGCTAGCTCAGAGAGGATAAATGGGCCTGTTCGGCTGTGATGGTGGCATTAATTAGAGCCAGGGAGTCTGAAGAGACATTACCTTCCGACATGGAAAAGCAACACAGGGACCCAGGCACTGAAGATTAGAAGGAGCAGATCCCGAAGCTAAAAGATACTTCACATAATGCCTGGATAGAAGGTCAAACTGACATAAGAGAGGGGGTGGGTACAATGAAAGCTGCTAAAAAAGATAAATCTATGAAAACATGGATTCGGCCAAAGAAGGTTCAGGAGGAACCAACAATATTATATAGAAAAAAGGACGCCCAAGTACAGGAGGGGGAGCCCGAAAAGGTCAGATACATAAATAGAGGCCGCCAGCAAAAGGACTTTGATGATCAAGCTGACGTGGTCATCCTGAGAGCTACCCGAGAGAGATCGCCGGAAAAAAAATTCAAAACAGGAGAGTCCAGGAGAGATGCCGGCGATTGGAAGACTGTAGACGGAAAAACCAGAAGACAAGGAGATAAACCAGGGGAGGATACAGCATTCTATGCAGAAGACTATGGGCCGCAGGCAAAACAGCAACAGTAGATGCGGCATATACACCACCATTTGCCAATCTTAAATCGGAAGTCCGAACAAGGGCTGGATATGAAGCATCTAGACTTAAAAAACCTGTATAGAGGAAGACACATGATTCCAGGAAAGGCTTGCAATCAACCCGAGAGCACAAAGAAGACCATAATCCAGTAGAAAAGCACTGAAGTTAAAAATCTTGTTTGTGAGTCTGACTAATCGAACTGAAGAGAGAGTTGTGATAAGAATGAAAGAGAGCTGAGAAAAAACGAAAGAGAGCTGAGAAACAACAAAAGAATAGGGGAAGAAAAGTGCATGCACCTGAGCCGGAGAAGAACCCGTCGTTTGCTTGAGAACCAACCATTAGCAGAAAGCAGAACATGGGCAAAGAATGGGTGAAAAATGGAAAGGGATAAGGAGAAAAAAGCGCATGGAGGATCCCTACGCCCTGGTAGGCGTAGAGGAGCATAAACTGAAACCTTCAGAGGAGCTTCAAACTTATAGATGAGATGAGAGTGACGAAAAAGGATGAACGTGTTGGGAAGGGATGGACATGCATAGCATGGAACTGGCTAGTAAGCACGTGGACGTTCATCCGAAAGTGGACAAGGGATGCTTTCTTGTGAAAAATGGGGCCTTCAGTGGAACCATGGCAGCCTGTGGTTGGAGGCGATGGGTTGAAAACTCACCTGGTTGGCTCCAATGGCGGTCCCCCCTAGCAAAGACGCGCAGCTCTCTCCGGCTCCTCCCGGTCCTAACCAATATACATATAGTTTAAGCCATAATGTTTTAACATAGTATATAATCCCGACGGGAAACCTGCTTCAACCCGTGGCATACAATATATTGCATGTTCAAACTTTGTTATAACCGTCACGCTGTATTTGAGACCTGGTATATGGTTTATTTGTTGAATGGGTGGTGATAACAAAGGCTTAACATAACATATGGTTTAACAATGTATCGATGTTGATATGGTTTAATAATAATCTTGTGCCAAGTTTGGAGGTGTCGATAACAAGTTTGGCATTGGCGTTGAACATTTCTTTCGATTTGATGGGGCTTCCGAATATGGCAGGCTCCAAAAACCCTACCCCACTTACCATATCCATGAAACTTAAATATAAATTTGTGCCATCGATTTAATAAAGAAATTCCATGGTCCATTGGTAAAGTTTTGTAGTGAGGTAATAGAGGTTGTGGGTTCAACCCCCGACTTTTCCCATCTGACCTCTATGTTGACTTTGACCTACCACGTGTCACACCGAGAAACTACTACTTGGCTTGCAAGGCCCATTTTTTTTCCATGTTTGAGAATGACTTCAAAATGAATTTTCTCACTCATACGAAAGCCATTTTCGAAACCGAATATACTTCCGAAATCAGTGCAACGAGTTCTTTGACTTGGCATTGGTTTCATGAGAATTTGAGACTTTTGAACTTTGATCATTTCAAGGATCCTCCTAGATCATTCCTCTACACTAGAAGCCTTTGGACCACCAAAAGTGTTAGGGTCCAAACCTAACCCCCTTATTTATGTAATAGGGTCGATTCATAGTTATAGTTAGTTAAAGAGTCAGTAAAGCCCATATTAATAATTGTAAGTGGTTGACCCGCATTTAAAGAAGGGACCACAATTAGTTGAAAGTGGGCCATGGTATTAGATAAATGGTATTAATAAGAACCGTGGTACTGACCCATGGTATTGCATGTATGAATCCTATATAAAGAATAGAGACTCCCCATTGAGGAGTTTCGTGCCTTATTTGTAGTCGAGCCCTACTCTATTAGAGGTTGTCCCCCTCGAAGAGGCAAGTGAACATTGCTTTCCTTTCTGAATAATAAAATACACGCTGTTGTTTCTCATTGTTCTATGTTCTGGGTTATATTTCTTCGCATATTTGGTATTCTGGCATCTTCCTGTAGGTCAAGAGCATAACAAGTGGTATCAGAGCACTTTCCAGGGCCAGTGGGATCTCCATTTTTAGCAAAAAAAAAAATTTAACTAGAGACATGTTCTGGCATCTTTAAACCATGGGATCTGTCGTTGAGTGCATAAACCTACTTATTTGGGGAGGCATGCAAGCAGGAAATACAAGATGTGGTCGTGATTGTTGGACTCCCTTGTAACCCCTGTGATTACCCCTTCGAGTAGTAGCACATTACACAGAACCATGCACAGACTATCTTCCGAGTACCCTCTAGGTATATCGGAAGCCCTCTAGGCTCACCTGAAACCTTGTTGTAGATGAACCGTCGGTCGTCTTGCTGCTACAGTACACCGAGAACAACACTCGAGGAGATTACTCGCACATACAATAGGGTAGTCAGGTAGTACAACTAAGGGTACGATTGATCCTCCTTAGTTAGTGCCCTGAAAGATTGGATCAAGTACTATTGTTGGACTCTTATGTATATTGCGATCTGTAGCACCTAACACTCCTTGAGACCATAGTTCCCTTGTCTCTCTACAGATAGTGCATCATCTTCTTTTCCATATCAGATCTAGCAGGTTGGGTTTTGTTGCAACCACAACAATCAGATTCGCCATTTAGATCTAGCAGCAGGGGTTCGGTCACTGCCACATTCCTACTCACACTCTGTAGTTGAGGGTTTCGTAGATAGATCTGACTATTTGTGCAGGGAGGCTTGTGGCTCCTATACCTTGGGGTGATTCTCGCATGACATTAGGCAGGATTAACTTTTCTGGGAATTGGCTACTATAGTATTCCTAAGCAAGGAGTAAAACTCCTTTCATAGTGGTATCATTCACTTGTCAGCTTCAAATTTTTGGGTGGTCCCAATTTTTTTCACAATGACGACAAGTGAGCTGGATCTGTGCATGGTAGAAACTAGAGCTCAAACTATAGCAAGTCGGTGTTACAATCGGAGGCATATACTTTTAATGAAGACCATGAGGATGAGTCTAGCCATTCTCTTCACTTCCATGGAAACCATCAACATTCCCACCCTCGACCACCCAAGCAGGACATGTACAAATGTGATGGCTCTCATACAACCATATGGATATCACAAATGGACCAATATTTCACATTGAATCACATCAGAGATGATGAGACTAAGCTAAGTGTGGGAAGCCTTTACTTGGACCAAGAAACATGGAAATGGTGACAGTGGCATCAAAAATGCTATGCAAGGCCAATTACTTGGCAGATATTCTCAAAAGCCCTTTCTAATCACTTTAAACATGAATCTAATTTTTTGGGTCATCTTACTAAGCTCAAATAGACATGCACAGTACAAGACTATATTACAGCCTTTGAGGCATTAGCCTTCCTCACAGGAGGTATGGTAGATGAATTCTACTTGGAATGTTTTATCAGTGGTCTCAAAGATGCCATACAAGCCCACTTTCAGATGCACCACCCAGCCACAAGGCTGGCAGCTTGCATGATGGCTCGTGAAGTGGAACACACGTTAGTGGCCCAATCGCCATGTCCAAATTTCATAGCCAAGGGATGCCCCACCCAGGCTCAGAGCACTACCCAAACACTTAAGGTTCAAAAGGTGTCACCAACAGAAATGGAAAAAAGAAGAAAGCAAGGATTGTGTTACAACTGTGACGAAAAATACTCCCTAGGGCATAAATGCAAGGAACCCAAATTCTTTCAAATTGATGCTACTAATCACAATTCATCTGAGGAAGCCCCACTCTTTGAGGGACTAGAGGAGGAAGATGAGGACAACCAGCAGGACAATGAGCTCCCAACTACACCAGAAGAATAACTTATCTTACTCCATGCTTTGGCAGGTATTTCTTCTCCCCAAACTCTCAAAATCAGAGGCTTTATTAAACATCGCCCTGCAGTAGTCTTAATTGATAGTGGTAGCACGCATAACTTTATCCATCAAAGAGTCACAGAAGCAGTGCATTGTTTGTCAGAGCAGCCTATAATTTCTAGGTCTAGATTGTTGATGGGGGGACAATGAAATGTGATGGCCGTTGTGAAAATGTCAAACTTCAGATGGGCGATTACCACCTAAAGACCCACATGTTTGCCATCAACATGGGTGGGTGTGACATTGTCTTGGGTGCTGAATGGCTCCACACACTTAGCCCAATCACAATGGATTTCTAGGAGTTATATATGAGGTTTAAGCAGAATGACCACACACATACCCTCCACAGACTCCAGGCAGGCGCTCCTTCTATCATCAGCTCGCATCGAATAGAAAATTTGTTAAAAAAGGGCCACCATGGAGTTATCGCCCAATTTAATGTTATCCAAACCTTCGATCCCACTTCTCTTCATATTCATCCTGAGATGCAACAGGTCTTAAACAACCATCTGCAGGTCTTTGACAAACCTCATGAGCTTCCACCCTCGTGAGGGGAACATGATCATAGCATTACTTTGGTCCCAGGGGCACAACCACCAAATGTGTGCCCATATAGATACCCTTTCGCCCAAAAGAATGAAATTGAAAAAATCATCAAGGAACTTCTAGAAGCCAGTGTCATTTGTCCTAGCATCAGTCCTTATTCATTGCCTATGGTCATGGTGCTCAAGAAAGATGGGGAATGGCATATGTGTCTAGACTTCAAGGACCTCAACAAGCTAACAGCCAAAGATAAATTTCCCATCCCAGTTGTTGATGATTTGTTAGATGAACTAAATGGGGCTCAATTCTTTACTAAGCTATACCTTCAGTTGGGCTATCACCAAATTCACATGAAAGAAGTAGACATTCCAAAGAATGCTTTCTGAACTCATGAAGGCCATTATGAATACCTGGTAATGCCATTTGGTCTCTG
Organism: Pinus taeda; assembly: GCA_000404065.3. NCBI lineage: Eukaryota > Viridiplantae > Streptophyta > Pinopsida > Pinales > Pinaceae > Pinus > Pinus taeda. The sequence continues at coordinate 4,653 of APFE030819081.1, read as the reverse complement.
TAATGTCCCATCCACTTTTCTGAGCCTCATGAATCACCTGCTCAAACCATATCTCAGAAAAATTTTCCTTGATTTCTTTGATGACATCCTCATCTACAGTCTCACCTGAAAAAACATCTTCAGAATGTAGACCTGCTCTTGCAACTACTCGGGAAGCATAAATTATTTGTCAATTGTCCAAGTGCTCTTTTGGCATGAAATAAGTCGAGTATTTGGTCCACATTGTGGGGCATGAAGGTGTCAAGGTGGATCCCAAAAAGATCCAGGCAATGCAAGATTGGCCCCAACCAAAGCCCTTGAAGATTTTGAGAGGATTTTTGGGTCTCACCGACTACTATTGCAAATTTGTCTGCAATTATGGTCGCATTACTAGAACCCTCACTCACCTTCTCAAGAAAAATTCATTCCTCTGGAATGATGAAGCGCAATAGGCATTTATAGATCTCAAACAAGCCATGTGTTCCACTCCTATATTGGCACTACCCGACTTCACCAAATCTTTTGTGATTGAATGTGATGCTTCAGGTATGGGTATTGGAAATGTCTTAATGTAGGAAGGTTGACCCTTAGCCTTCACTAGCCAACAACTAGGTGGGATAAATTTGGGACAATCTACCTATGAGAAGGAGATGATGGCAATCCTACATGTAGTGGATACCTAGCGACCATACTTATTGGGGTGACGTTTCTAAATCTGCACAGACCATCAAAGCTTTAAATATTTTTTGGCGCAACGCCTATCCTTGCCACAACAAAATAAATGGCTAGCCAAAATGTCGGGATATGATTATGAGATAATTTACAAGAAAGGGCGTGAAAATGTTGTAGTGGATTCTTTATCACGCCAATTTGAGGAGGAAAGCACCCTGCTATCAATCTCTCTTCCCATTCCAGAGTGGATTGAAGAGGCTCACAAGGAATGGTTTTCACATCCTTCGCTCTCCCAACTCATTAATAAATTGCAAGCAGATCCAAATTCCACAACGAGCTACTCTTGACAAGATAAGATTCTTCGCTACAGGGACAAAGTAGTGATATCACCAACATCCACCCTCAAAAGTCACATTTTGGTAGAGTTTCACTCATCTCCCACTGCAGGCCATTCAGACTCTTAGAACACTTATGCTCGCACTTGGCATTCATTCTTTTAGACAGGCATGAAAAATGACATTCATACTTTTGTAGCTGAATGTGATGTGTGTCAGCACCACAAAGGAGAAACAGTCAAATCCCTAAGCACTTTACAACCATTGCCCATCCCTACCTCAATCTGGATGGATGTTTCTATAGATTTCCTTACTGGTCTTCTGAATTCAGGCAACAAGTTAGTCATCATGGTGGTTGTGGACAAACTTTCTAAGTATCCACTTTGGTGGCTCAATCTTTCTTGGACCAGATCTTCAAATTACATGGCATGCCCACTTCCATTGTGTCTGATCATGACCCGATCTTCACTAGTAACTTTTGGTAGGAACTCTTCAAGCTACAAGGTACCCAACTCCAACTCAGTACTTCCTGTCATCCCCAAACTAATGGTCAAACTGAAGCAATCAACAAATGTCTAGAGAGCTACTTCAGGTGTTTCACTTCAAAAAAGCAACATCTGTGGGTACAATGGTTACCTCTAGCCGAATGGTGGTATAATACTAACTATCATGTCACCACCAAGATGACTCCATATGAAGTAGTTTATGGTCAACTCCCCCCTTCATGTACTTCTTATATCTCGAGATGCTATAAGGTACAAGCAGTGGATCAACTCCTACAGGAACCGTGCAACCATTCTTGCCCACCTCAAAGATAATCTCCATCAAGCTCAAAATTGCATGAAGCAATAGGCAGACCAACATTGTTCAGAGTGCACATTTCATGAAGGGGATCAAGTATTCTTGAGACTGCAACCATATAAGCAAACATCACTCAAAGACAAGGGTTGTCAAAATTATCTCCAAAATTCTACAAACTGTATCAAATACTTCAGTGCATCGGAGAAGTAGCCTACAAGCTAGCCTTGCCACCCACTGCAAAAAACTATCTCATCTTCCATGTCTCATGCCTCAAGAAAGTGGTAGGAAACAATTCCAGAATTCAAACCAATCTACTGGAATTGGATGAAGAAGGTTTAATCTGGCACCAAACTGAACAGGTTCTTGACACATGAGAAGAGCACCTGCGCGGCTACACGATCAATGAAGTTGTAGGTTTTAACCTCGTATAGAAATTACTTGCATACGAATTCTAAAACATAGAAAATAAACAATGTGAGAGCATAACACATAAAACACATATACATAGAGATTTTCCCCTAGATCCCAAAACCAAAACACCAACTTGATTTTTCATTATGTTCCCTTCAATGTTACAATACATATTTATACATGCCGAAGCATCCAATACCATGGACCGAAAACCATTGCGTCCAAAACCATGTGTGAAAAATCATGCACAAAACCAGAGGTAGGCCTGCCCAACCTAATATAGGGTCCAAAAACAAAAAAAATTGAGGCGCTACTTCGAACCCCATAGAGTGAGGTTACATGCACCCCTCAAACCCCTTGTGACTCCCCCCACTACGCAATCGGCACAATGAAGGGAGGGCTCTGCCCCCCTTCTAACCCCCCGGTTAACTACATGGGATAGTCGTGGAAAGAATATAACACAACCCAACATTCTCCCACTTGTTGTTTTCTTTCCACAAGGGGCCACAAGAAAGCTTAGTCATTTATCCAGCCCTACAATGCCCATTGTTTCTCTACACCAAGAGAACTTCTTAGAGCTCACATATTTGTTTTATGCATCTGTAGTATTCTTCAAAGTGTCCACCTTTACCAGCAAAACCTTTTTGTCTTCTATCATATCCCTCACAAAGCGATATTGAACATCAATGTGCTTTGTCTTTGAATGATATGCATGGTTCTTTGCCAAGAAAATTGCACTTTGGCTGTCATAGTCTATCCTTATAGCTCCTTGTACTAACCCCATACTTGAACACAATCTCTACAACCAAACTGCTTCCTTGCTTGCATGAGTGGCTGCCATGTATTATTCCTATGTAGTTGATAGTGCCACTACAGATTGTTTCTTACTCATCCAACTGACTGCACCTCCAAATAGGTTAAACACATACCCACTTGTAGATTTTTTCTTATCCAGATCTCCAGCCTAGTTTGCATCAACAAAGCCATGAATATCCAACACTCTGTCCAATCCTAGTCTTCCTTGGTAGCACAAACCATAATCATTACTGCCACGCAAATACCTGAAAACCTGCTTCACTACTGTCCAGTGCTCCTTCCTTGGTTTTGACATTAACCTGCTCAATACTCCCACTGCATGTGCAATGTCTGGTCTAGTATAGACCATCGCTTACATCAGGCTATCGACCGCACTTTCATATGGAACACAGAACATGTCCTCTTCCTCTTCTTGTGTCTTGGGACACTGTTCAGCAGATAACTTTACACCTACAGGAATAGGAACCTTGATTGGTTTACTATCGTACATATTAAACCTCTACAATATTGTCTCAACATACTTCCTCTGGTTTAACCAAAGCTTCCTCTTTATCCGATCTCTTTTAATTTCCATGCCCAAAATATAGTTTGCAGCACCAGGATCTTTCATGTCGAATTGGGAGGACAAATGGGTCTTCAAATCCTGGACAATTTCTTTGTCATTTCTAGCCAGCAACATATCATTCACATACAAGACCAGATAAATAACATGGTCACCAATTAATTTAAAATACACGTAGTGATCTACTTTGATTTTGGTGAAGCCAAGTCCCCATATAAATGTATCAAATTTCTGATACCACATCCTTTGTAACTATTTTAACCCATACAGAGACTTCTTTAACTTTCATACCAGTTCTTTCTTACCCTTCACTGAAAATCCTTCAGGTTGCTTCATGTAGATCTCCTCTTCCAGATCCCCATGAAGAAATTTTGTCTTCACATCCATCTGTTCTACCTCAAAATAAAAAGAAGCAGCAACAGATAAAAGTAATATAATAGAAGTTACCTTGGCAACAGGAGAAAAAATATCACCAAAATCAATTCCTGACACCTAGGAATAACCTTTTACTACCAATCAAGATTTGTATTTCTCCACCTTTCCTTCTACATTTGTCTTCTTCTTGAACACCCATTTGCTGCTAATGGGGTTCCTTCTAGCCGAAAACTCCACCAAATCCCATGCCTCATTTTTGTGCAAAGATGTTGTTTCATCAACCATGGCCTCTTTCCAGAGTTTTCCATCCTCTAATTCTACTGCTTCCTTCACAGTTTTGGGATCATCATCAGTAATAGATAAAGAAAAAATTGAACAGAAAGAAGATGGACTATACCTTTCTGGTTGCCTTCTTTCTCGAACTAATCTTCTCACACTCAGAGTTTGTGGCTCTTCATCTTCTGATTCCTCCTCTATGGTAGAGTCTAAATCTTCCTCCTTAAGCTCAAACTCTATCTTCTTAGGTTCCTTTGGTTGGAATTCATGTTTAATAACATATTTCACCTCTCTGAACACCACATCTTGGTTGTACACAACCTTCCTTGTTACTTGGTTCCAAAGCTTATAACCCTTTAAACCATCCTTATACCCAATAAAGATGCACTTTTCAGATTTACTATCCAACTTTGTTCTTTTCTCCTT
>APFE030819080.1:39919-55276 GCA_000404065.3 Pinus taeda | reverse complement strand
TTCGGTAAAAATTGCCCAAGTGATAAATTGTTTATGAGAGCAAAGCCATTGATACCATACAAACTGATTTGGTTCCAAATATAAAGTTTCCATACGTACCTTTTGTGTGTTTTGCACATCATTGAGATCGAAGAACTGATCCATCTGTAGTATCCATGTGGCAGGATCCTTGCCATCAAACTTCCTCATATCGATTTTTGGAATATGGTGAGTCTTCGATCCAACATTAGAGTCTACGTAATCATGATTAACATTTCTTTTATTCTCATCATGAGTTTCCTTTAGTACCCTTTCACCCTTATTGACCATTTCTTGTAGCAACTTATTCAAATTTATCTTTAATTCTTCCATCTTATCATCCATGCCATTCATCTTAGTGTCCATGCCATCCATCTTAGCCTCCATGCCGTCAATCTTAGTTTCCATGCCGTCCATATTAGCTTCCAAGTCATTCATCTTAGCTTCTATTCCCTTCTTTAAACCATCCATCTTAGCTTCTACGTCTTTCTTTAAACCATCCATCTTATTTTCTGTTACCTTTTGTGCGAGTGAAATTTGTTGCACTTGGTTTCATAATATTGATATATCATGTTGCATTTCTTCCTCTTATTCATGAGTCATGCTAGAGCTTTCAAGTTGCTTACTAGATGTTTCCATTTTCTTTCTTTTGGGCATCAATCACTGATAATAATGCTTCACTATGCCCTTTGAATTCCTTCAAACTAATTTTTCAAACCAAGCTTATGCAAAAATTTAAAAAATACACACCTTTTTTTCAGTTGTAGGAGCTTGATATTGAATCTGATGTACCTCTGTAATTTGGGATCTCCCAGTTCTGAAATCATGACTTGCAGTAGCCCATTGTGTCTTATTTCCAATGCCACCAGTCTTATCAGAATTGGATTCTCCAAGGAAGAGTTCTGCCAAATCTCCCACAATGACCTGATTATAGACTAGTTCAGTAGAGTGAACTTGTATAATGTGCCACGTGTCATTGTTTCAACCTTAGTACCTGAAACTGATACACAGAAAAATAGAGGTTGTCCTCTTTCTGAAACTTCTTATGAGATTTGAATCTAATGCTCAAAACAAAGGTTATGACGATTTTCCCCAAGTCACTTATTTGGATGCAATTCGGGAGTCTGCAAAAATGCCACTTACTCAGATCATATCTCCGCAAATATAGAGATAAAAGCTCTGAAATTTGGACTCGAAGTTCAGAACTATTTTTCCCAAATGGGTTTTTTTTCAGCTTATGAAATGTCGCGGAAAAAAAGTTATAGCGAAAATGGCACAAGGACCTGTTTGGAGCAGTGAAACCCTAGAATCCAAAGCTTTGATACCAAATGTTATGAAACCAACTCACAAAAAGATAGAAAAGATAGATGAATGCCTTAGAAATAAGCCTCTTTGAGGGGGGAAACTCCTTTACATTACACAAATGAACAATTCTTAGATGATACAAATGACAAAACCTCCTTTCTATATATAGGAGTCTATGGGGTCACAATATAACCAAGCTAACCTAACAATAATAATATAAAGGCACAAAAATAACAATAGAGGGATTCTATGGGGCACAATAATAACAATATGGGGACAATAGGGGCACAATAATAACAATAAGGGATACAACGACAATAGTAGTGGGGGGATCATTAATATTATAGGGACTTAATGAACTTTACCTCAAGCATTCAAATGCATCACTCTATACATTTCTTCTTGTTGCTTGCATTTGAGACTTTTGGCTTCACTTGAAGCCATCCACTTCCTTTAAATGAAGAGAGACTAAGGATCTACTCCCCCTGAGTAGATTTTCTTCATTTTTCTATCATTATACCTTAGATTTTTCTTTAGCTTGCTCAATCTCAGGGGTTGATATGAATTTTTTGATATTACAATCAGTTTCCTTTATGTCCCTAATTATGGCAGTTGTAACATTCTAACATGTCAGTCAATGGGGAAAACTAATTGTTGTTCCTAACTATATTTTTATTTATCCTAGAAAATATGTTATTTGAATGATATAATATTTTTCTTTGACTTCTGATTTCCCTGTATCTTAAATTTACTCTATAATTTGCAACTTTATGTCCATAATTCGTGCATGTAAAGCAATAGCCAGGAAAAATATTTTCATACATGGGAGAAATTTTCCTGTTGAATTATTGTTGTCTTCTCCTTAGAGGCACAACAAGTCTTTGCTATATGCACTCTTAAGCAATGTGGTTGTTTGAACGGTTTTGACCTACATTTAATTTTCAGTAATGATTACCATTTACACCTATTTATCCCTTGCAACTATTCTTTTTATTTTGTTGCTCTAGTTGCTAGTGATTAATTATATTGTTGTCCTTTTCTTATTGAGTCATATTACTAGCCTTTTCATTTTGTTCTTGTTGTTAAGATGTATCGTCTATGGCTATTACATTATCTTGTCCTTTGAATGCATCAATAAAGCTAATGATTTTTGTGTCTTAAGTATTGTCGAACTTTATTCTTGTTCATAGCCCAAACTGGTCTTGATATGAGGGGATCATTTGAAACTCAATATTTCAGTCAAACTATTGGTCCCCTTGACAAATTTATGATTTAGACTTAGTTGTACCTTAGTATTGTCTAAATCTTTTCTAAGAGTGACAACCTCCTTGATATTTTCACATTCCTTGTCTTTTTCTTTCATCTAATCCAACAAAGTATCTTCAATTATCTTTGCAAAGTATCTTCAATTATCTTTGCTTCCTTAGTTTTTAGAGGAAGAGGTGAAAATTTTTTAGACTTACTTTTTCCTTTTTCAAGGTTTTCCAACAACTCTTTTTGCATCTTATTCTTTTTCCATAGCCTCTAAATTTCTTCCAAGGCACCAACCAATTCACCTTCCAAGACAACTTTGGGCACTTCTTTGTCAGACTCTCTATGATCTTATTCTAGAGTTTTTGAAGCCATGATCTTGAATTCCTTTGTGATTCCTTTAGCTATGTCCTCATAAGAGGATTTCACATCTTCTTCCTCTATGGAAATGTTACTATCTTGAATATATGAAGTTTTATTTTTAACTTCCTTTTGTACTTTTCTATACTTATCCTTAGGTTCATGTTCATGCTTATTTTTCTTTTCTGGATACATAGAAGTATAATGAACTATTTTACCATAATTGAAACACTTGAAAGACAACTTACATTTATATCTACCTAATCCTCTCTTCATTTTTCTAACAAACTTAGCCTCCTCCTCATTTGATTCACAACATGAGTCATGTTGATCTTCTTTGGGATTTTTGTCTTCTTTGAAGGTTGCCTCCCTTATTGTAGTTCTTTCTTTTGCAATCCTCATTTCATAGGTAGTCAATGTTCCAAGCAATTAATCCAATGTTAGTGCGTTGATATTTTTCGTTTCTTCAATAGTTGATACATTAGGATTGAATCTTTTAGGAAATTACCTCAACACCTTTTGAACTACAATTGACTTCTCTAGTTTTTCATCAAGCCCTCTTATTGCATTGACTACATCATTCACTCAAAGAAAAAACTTGGCTGTTCATGGATCTTTAGGGATTCAAATTGCATTCTAAATCCTATTAGTTTGGCCTTCTTTACCTTATTGTTTCCTTCATAGCAACTTCTCATCTTGTCACGGATTTCCTTTGCAGTGGTGCAATCCATAAATTTGCTCAATTCAGATTTAGGAAGTCCAATAAGGATTTCATTCATTACATTTTCATTATATGTTCACTCAAGTTTTTCATCTTTTGTAATCAATACTAGTAGCCTGGTATAGCTAGCTTGCATTGTGTCCTAGACATCTACACCAAGAGATTGTAAGTAAGTATTCATTCTAACCTTCCAAAATGTCTAGTTTATTCTAGTGAACATGGGAACCTTGTTGGGGTATCCTCCATCCTAGTTATCCATTGTCCCTGGTCTTCTCTAGTTATTAGACTGATCTTGAAGGAACTTGACTGTGATACAAATTGTTAGAAACCGGGAAAACACTAAGAGTGGTTCAATTAGTATTTTAATGATTTCAAAATTATTTGTTTAAAGTAAAAATACTTAGCAATACAATAATGAATAGCAATACACCAAACTCCTAAATATGAACACAAGATATTAACGTGGAAAACCAACTAAGAAAACCACCAACTCTTTTTATTATGATGCAAAATAAAGCTCCAAGTTCAAGTTATACCAATTTTTTTGTAGGCTACAACCTACAAAAGGCTTCAACCTTCTTTTTCTCAGCAAGCACAAACTTGTTGATATCTCAAGCACCACCTTGAAGGAAGCCCCAACTCTCTATTTTATCACCACCAATTGAAAGGAAGCACCAACTTTGTATTATGCAAGAACTAAATCGCAAAACCTTATAGATACTTCTTTCATTTAATTTTCAAACTCAAATCATAAAGGCTTGTCTATCATAAACAATTCTCTTTTATGCTCACAAAATCACCTATTGGTTGCTCTCTCAAGCTCCAAAAAACTCAAATAACTTGAATATCGTTCATGTATTTATGCTCATACACTATTTAGCTTATAAATATTTAGAACTACTTTACTTAGTTGATTTTCTATTTATGGGTTTAACAATTAGTTTTACTTCAACTCTATTCTTCAAATTAGTTACTATTTATTTTGTTGTTCAATAAACTAAACACTCTAATCCTGTTTTTTTACTATACTTTTCTGATTAATCTTTGAGTTTTATTCTTAGTTAACCTCTTGAACTTTGTTGAACTGATGTTGTGTTGATATACATGTCAATATGTCTTGATTTGCAGTTTAACATCCTGTTTTTATTTTTATTCTACTTTGTCTTTATTGGTGTCTTCAATTTCTTTAATCTTTGTCTTGTTTTGTTGTTAAGTTAGTTAGCAAATTTAATCAAGGTAAAAAATTCGTTTAACTCAATTCCATTTTGTTATTCTAATGCTCTGACACTTCATTTTGCATGTTTTATTGTTTTTAAGTTTATCTCCGTGTTCTTTATTCTATTTAAATTTTAGTTATGTTTTGTCTTAACTACTTTCTTCGTTGCTACTTCTTTGTGTTTTTAATTGATCAATCAATTAACTTGTGTTCTATCTGTTTTTACTCACAACGTTCATGTAAACATCACGTGTTGCATGCAACTCACATACATGCCTTGCATGTTACATTCAATCATCATGCAAACTCCATATGTCACATGCAAATCACATGCATACCTTACATGTCACATGAAATCAACATGAAAACTCCACATGTCACATGCAAATCACATCCATGCCTTGCATGTCTCATGGAATCAACATGCAAACTCCATATATGACATGCAAATCACATGCATGTCTTGCATGTCACATGCAATCAACATGCAAACTGCACATTTCACATACTCACATGCATTCCTTGCATGTCACATGAAAATTGCATGCATGCCTTGCATGTTGCATGCAATCAACATACAAAATCTGCATGTCACATGCAACTCACATGCATGCCTTGCATGTCACATGCAATCAACGCGAAAATTATGCATGTTGCATGCAACTCACATGCATTCCTTGCATGTCCCATGCAACTCACATGCATAACTTGTGTGTCACATCCAATCTTCTAAGATATGCTCCATAAACTACCTTTAACATCAACTAAAACACTGTGCTAACAAGTATGTGAGTTATAAGATAAAATAACACATCAAAATATATCATCCCAACCATATTATAAGTTAAAATTCTAAAATTAGCACACATGCATACAACAACCAATTATCAATTATGATTTCCAATCATTTGACACACACAGACACACACATGTGTGTGTTTGTATAATATCATTTAACTATAGATTTAAATACTATTCTCTGTAATTCTTAATGGAGATTCTAACTTTATCCTTCTAGGCCCATTCAATTCGAATGTTGAACCTAGGCACTATGATACTATTATATATGAGGTATCCATATTTTATCTCCAAAGGTCCAATATAGAACCTTTGCTTTAATACCACTCAGTAATGCTCTCTCCCACCCCCTTGCGCTTCTTGGGTTGTGGGAGGTGTTACTTATTAATTAACCTAACCCTATGGTCAATTATGAAGATGGAGTTTAAAAATACCTTCTACTCTAAAGTTAGAAGAATTAACTTCCAATACCACTAGCATTCATCTCGTTGATAACTTTCTAGTGATATAATTTTTACCTCAATCCAACTCCTAGATCAAAATCTATAACCATTTAAGTTTGACCAACTATATTTTTCCACATCAACAAAGAACCACCATGTGGCACACACAGGTGACCCACATGGACCTGCCACATCATTTGCTATGCAAAATTTACGAATGAAAATAGAAGTATCTTGACTAGCCCTAGTGGATTGGTCTAGTACAACAAAAATAAAAAAATATAAAGTTTCCCTTAGAGAAATTGAAGAATGGAAAGAGGCTTACTTGGAATTTGTCACAATATTTTCTCTCCTCTTGGCTTGTAAGCTCCGATTGTAGCTCTGATTGCTATAATTAGAACCTGCACATACAATCAACACTATCCAAAGATCTATGATATCTATGTAGCATTATCCAATTACTCTATTCAATGGTTCAATAAGGCATTGAAATATATGAATGTAAACATAACATAACACATATAGGAAAAAAACGTAATTTTTGTATTAATATGAATAGGAGAAAATCTACAACCAAGAATAGTATTTGATATTGTAGAGATCTCCCCAAGTTGACTTGTCCTTCCTTGTCATAAATCACACCTCAATCTCACCCTAAACCATGAAGATGATGACTATCTTAGATTCAAGGTAGCAGCATGAGGGTATGATCAATCTCCAAAAGCCAACCTTGATGTTGTAGATGGTTGTAAATTTATAGGAGAGGGATGGTAGTTTAGGAATTCTTATCCATTTGCCAATCTAAGCTTGAGATCGACTTAAGAGGGGTGGATGGGCTCAAGGGATAAGAGGTGAAATCTCCAAGGTAGGATTATATAGGATTTCAATTTCTTATCCAAGGTGAATGATTGAAACAACTCCTGAAAGCTTCTAGGAGAGGAATCTTTGGGATTATTTTTAACTTTCCCAAATTTATAGAATCAATGCACCCCCAACAAGTGACAACCTGTTTTTGATCAGCGCTGGTGCAGAACTGAGCAACCTGTTGTTGAACATAGATCCATAAAGGGGCAAGGTGCATTAGGCCTTAAAAGCACTAAAATGAAATAGTCAGACCTAGAAACTCATGGATTTGGAAGAGTCATCCTTGGATTTTTGTGTAGGGATGATGAAAATGTGTTCACGGACGGTGATTGATCCTGTTTGTGGGCCTATTGACCAGATACGAAAAAATGGCCTATAATAGATTACCCCCTAAAGCACAAAGTTAGAAACGATGGTTGATGATGAAGTGATTTGCCTTGTGATAAGTTCGCATCAAGAACAATTGGTCGAGATCATCATCTGTTACAATACATGGGAGACATACCCATGCTCAACACATAAGATAACATTACATGTACAATCATCAAAAAGTCATGGCCACTGATGACAAAGCGTGGACCCATGATTGGATGATTGTTTGTATGATCATAGTCGTCATACTTTGTAAGATTGTATTAATCCTGAAATCGCAACTTGGATGGATGAAACTAGATTCAGGGTCTTCTATCTCATTCACTCGATCATCTGGCATCGTGTTTTAGCTTATTTTTACCTCTTGGATTTTGACCTGGAACAATGAGGTAGTGAATTCTTCCCCAGGCAGTTTTGCAAGGTTTGACAATGTAAAACTATCATGTAGGGGGTTTTGTTTCATTCAATGCCATTCATCGAATACTTTTGTAAATGGAAAACAACCAATGATTCTCTTCACAACAAGGATGATAGACTCACAAGTTATGGTGTGCAATCATGTTTATGGAAACATTGGCAAAGAATTCATAAAATATGATCATGGTGATTTTACTTTTACTAAACAAAGCCAATTCTTTTCTTTATGTAATAGCAATCAAAATATATTGCACTCAAACAAAAGTGCATTTTTATGTGGAGGTCAAGATGAATACTCAAGCTTTATGGATGCATACCTTTTGTATATTTTGAAACATATCTATAAAAAACAAGAAATCTTGTGACCAAAAAGAGTGCAAGACAGAGTCAATAGGTTGAACAAAAGATAATACAATAGATGCAATGGGACTATCCCAAGATCAAGGGTTTACTCACCTAAAGGATCTGATTGTGTTGCCACTTCAAAGAATTTCTCTAAAAACTGTCAAGAGTTTGATAGAACTGATCGCGTCCTCGTGCAAAGTCAACATTGAGGCACTTGAAAGGGATCTAGCAATATTTGGATTTTTTATCGCTTTAGACAGGAGGACTTAGTCTTATCTAGATTCTAGTAACATTGATATCATGGATGAATATCTTGCCAGCCTTCTAAGATACCTTGTTTGTGGTAGCGTTCTATTTTATCCACAACTTTCCTTTGTCAACACTTGCTAAATTTTTGTGGAGGTCGTACATGAAGAGATGGACTAGCTACCATTCTCACCAAAAGGTTGAACGATGAGAATGTAAGTGCTTGAAAACAGGATGGGGCGCCAAAGTGTGTCAAACATTCAAATTGTTGCATTAACATTGGATGTCTGCTGCCATTGGGTGCATCTTTTCATAAAATATAGTGTATGGCTAGAAAAACCTTCACATATTAAGCAACTAGATTCTTGTCTATAAGCCATTGGAAATTGGAGGAATGTCGGAATGCATTGTACACTTCAGCTACAGACATAATTCTGAGATATGAAACGGAGAAGGGCATAGATGTCGGAAGAGGAAAAAATGAAATTCAGGGGATAAAAAATACTACACTTACTGTCTTGCGTCCTATTCATCATACATGTCAATGATAGGTGGAATTGTACTTTGGTACATTGATGTTGGAATTTATAGTTGTGACAGCTATGTAATTCATTTCTCTTTTGGCAACTCACTTCATCATTTTATGAGGTGGCTTGCAAATTCAAAATTTTCTTGAATCGTTTAACCTTCGGCTGATAGTTTATGACACAAGAAAATGCTTTAGCCGTTGAGGTTGCGATTCCAATTCTTTGTAACTGCAGATCAGAACCTGTAGAAAACACTAAAATATAAATTCATCATTGCAAAAACTGATAGTCGCAGGTGGCCCCAGGAAGCAAATTTCGGCTGGTTATTGCAGTAATACAGAGATTTTTTTTAAAAATCTACGATATGGATTTTTTGCAGAAGGACCCTTATTGACTTCCACATCGGAATTTTCCATAAATTCGGAATGTTTCAGAGATTTCGCAGGTTCTTTCAGTCCTAAGTTTTTCAAAAATGCCCTGCAAATGACTCAATTATGCTGAATTCGATTTGTATTTTCACAATTTCCTCTCCGCAAGAGACTCAAAGATCACTATTTCTAAATAGTATAGTTGAATTCTTGGTGAAATAAGCATCATACCAATCATCAAAGTGAATCTCTGTTCTCAGGCATGCTTGGTCATATATATAAAAAAAATCAACAGTTTGGATGATGAGGTGATTCGTCTTGTTCTTTGAAAATGTATGTGCATATTGCTTGGAGTTTAAGATCGCGAAAATCCTTCCAAAGAAACTACAAAACCATTATTATCAAAACGTGATAATTTAATGGACCAGCTATAATATTTTGTAGATAGTGTATTTTTGAAAGATGGGAATAAGGAATTGCAAGAGTTATGCTTTGTTGTACGATATGTATTATATTATCAGATGTATGGAGTTTGTTCAGTGAATCCAAGTTATCCTCAACCAAGCTGCAAAACCTAGTGTTTGTTCCAAGTGAGGGAATGTTGAAGAAATTATGGAAACATTGTAATTATCGCCTCAATGCTGCTAATAATGAGGAAAAAGAAGAAGATATGAATGAGGAAGTTGATGAGACAACTCTTTTCTCAAATGCAAGGAGCTTGCAAGTTGATGAGACAACTCTTTTCTCAAATGCAAGGAGCTTGCAAGTCGATTATCTACCACATTTCTGGGTTCTACTCGTAGCAAGCGTTGGCCACTGGAAGGACTCATTGAGTTCAACCAAGTACGTTGAGATACATGCCATTTTTTACAACAGCCGTACGAGCAGTGTCATTCACTATAAATGCATGTAAGTAGGTTGGAATAACTGGAATCACAAGCCCGAAACTAATCAACGATCTACACAATCATGCATTGATCCAACAAGGTCTCGGGAGGACAAAATAAACGAAGGATAAAATTAGCAGTGGTTGCGCAGAGCAGCATTTCTAAACTTACCATCGAATGATCAATGGACTAGATTGATTACAGGAGCACCCTCTTTGACTTTCGTAAACTACTATGAGTGGTCCCATAAGAAGTATTTGGTTTTTTAGATTCATATGCAGTTTTCCCGACCTGTATAAGTATCACAGTGGGAGCCATTCACCATCTACATTCGTTTCCAACCATTCATTTTATAAAGTTTTGGTTCAACTCTCTTTCATTGCCCATTAAAGTTTATTTGATGTGATGTGAGCCTAATCAAATGCCAAAAACACATATTGCACTAAAATCATAAAAGGAGGGATTGAAATATAATATATATATATATATATATATATATATAAAAGTTATCATTTGTAACTCCATAGTTTTAGAACCTTTTCAAGTCGTTGTAGTTTGGTAACTGTAATGAGAATCAATTTTCAAATTGATTATAGAAATTACATAGCTAGGGTTAGCAATAAGAATAAAAGGTGAGAAGTAAGACATTAGAGGGGTTGGGAAGGGCACAATCATCCATGATTGGCAATGTAGACAAAATTCATTCTGAAATCTGAACATGATATAGCAGTTTGATTCCAGAATTGTTGTTGCAACGATTTTTTTTCTCATCTGTTTCAGCATTCATATATGTTTTTCCACTCTTGAACCGTGTAAGATGCAGTTGATGCTTTAGTTTAGCTTTTAATGAATTTACTTTGTACTCATTAAAATCACATTGTAATCATTAAAATTAATCCTGAATCCCTTAATGAAGCGCTCCACATCTGGGAATCTCATTCATCTTTTTTCTTCTTCATCCATCATTCTTTCTACGAAGTTGAAGCATAGATTCTTAATTGCCCGTGCCAAAATATGTCTCCTTCATTTTCTACTTTACATCTCCACCTTGCATCTCTCATAGTATCTAGCCATTCTATTTTAGAAGGCTAGGTTTTCAGACATAGAATTTTTTCTTGCAAACCCTCATGCCTTGTCCTTCCTTCCATTGATTTAAAATTATCTTTTTATCCAATCTCAAAATGTCTCAGACACTGGTTCCCCCACATCTAAGACCTATCTCCTGAGGTACAACACATCGTACAAGTCTAACCACGCGAATAAATAAGCTAAAGTCTAACATGGTAGACACCATTTGATTACTGGCCAATGATGTGAGTCATTAACAGACACAAGATAAATCACTAATGTGTTATTGGCTCTCAAGGTACTGCAGTACAATCCATATGGTGTGAATAAATGAGTTTAAGTCAAACACCACACAAAATCTTTCATTCAAAGGCCAATAATGAAAACCTATTGCCGAGAGTGAGGAAACTTGCCACTAATGTATACAAGTCCCAAGGTTATGAAGTGTTGGGAATAGGTCCCCTGGAGTTAATTTTGGGGTTAAAAACCCAAGTTTTGAGGGAGAAGGCCCAAATTTTGTATAAAGAAATGTAAATTCTCTGCATTTTGTGGTCGCAGAGCACGAAGATATCAAGAGTCAAAAGGGGTTTCCTCCCTTAGTCTAGATAGGTTGTGTCAGCTTGATGAGATCCTCCCTTGGTTTGCGGACCATGGGATTGTATAAAAAGGAGTTCTTAAGAGGATTCTAAGTCAGTTTTAGTCAGTTTAGTTAAGTTGAGTCAATGATGACTCTGTAAAGGAGCTAAGATCAAAATTATTAGCGTAGGAAAGAGGCTCTGCAGCTGAGTGTGCAGAGGTCTAGGGTAGAAGTCCGTAGCTGAGTGCGTGGATCCCTACAACTGTGTGCATAGGGTAGTCAGAGTCTGTATTGGAAATTTGGATCATTAATAAAGAAGAGTATTTTGAAATTACTATGTATTTTACTTCTGTCAACTGCATGCGATTATGTTATGTTAAGCACTGACTTTATGTTTTATTGCTAAATTGATGTGTGAATCTATATGTTTTCCTCTATTATATGAACGCAAGTAGAGAGATATGTTTATGCAAAGATAATCTAAATTGTATGATAAAATTGGTGAACACTTAAGATAATTCAGAGAACTATACAACAAAGGCGTGTAAGTCCCGAGATCACTTGTTAGGGCTACGCAAAGGACGATCGCATACCTTCACAGAGGTTTTGAAGAACTAGTAGAGAAGTACATTAATAAGCCCTAAAGGCTTATCGATCTATGTGATGGTAGAGTTAAAGTATAAAACTAACATCACAACCATCTCAAGGTGTGGAAACTTGGTTCTTGCAACGCCACATACTACTTCAAGTGAGACTTCAATCCGTGCTCCACGGATTAATGCCGAAAGGGCTAGTAGTGTAGGGATTTGTTTGGCTGACTAACATTGAACCTAAGTCAGGGCCCATTAAGCCAACAAATGGCTCTATTGCCCGGACTGGGATCTGCATAACGAGATGTGTGAATGTCATATCATTGGAATCCAACTGAGAAGGAGATTGAAAACTGGTTGGATAGAAAGATCCACGAATTCGCAACGCAAGAAAACAGGAATCCATGATTGACAAAAGAATAATGGTTGGACAGATATATGTATATAAAACAGGAATATGTGATTGACAAAGAAATAATGGTTGGACAGATATATGTATACAAAAATTCACAAAATATTATTTTGTTCTTTCTCGGTTGAATTATATGAGTGGATTGCGAAGTTGGTAGATGACTAGAGAAGGTGGAGGCTTAACGGTCCAATTTTCTGGACTGTAGAGTTAGTAAGGAAATTGGAAGCCTCTGAATATAAGACCTCATGCGCTGTTAATCATTGGCTCAACCGTATCATAGGAGGGTTTGTGACAGAGTTCACGATCGAAACTTCAGTCAGTTACAACGAAGCAGAGTGTCACTTCTTCAAGGGATCGCGAGGTAAGTATTTGAAATCATTAAATACTTGGATTAAGATACTCTTGTGTGAAAAGTGGGTCATGCAGTTACCTTGATATTTGGAGCTACACGAAGTGGAAGGTCTTTCAGAGATGAGGAAGAAAAGGTCCTGATTATAGCCCGTTGATTGAGCCTCCTCTAAGTGATGAGGAAGGAGCCCACAAGCTTCTTCCCTAAGCGTGATTTAGTTGATAAGATGAGGGTTCTCGTGAATACCTACACTGCCTCCATCCTCACCTCCACCACTTACCCCATCACCCACACCGCTGCCACCTCCACCACTGTTCATCATGGTGAACTCCGTAAAGCTACATGTATTCAAGGGCGTAGGAAATGAAGATTAGGACCAATTTTGGTTCATCATGAAGATGTATGGGAAGCTCAGGGTATCATGGACAATCAAATGAACAAAGAAACATTAGTTAGTGCTTTGCAGGATCGCACACTAACATGGTATATTAAGTACAATACTGATAACCCAATGTCCATGTCGGTAGATATCTAGACTATGCTGAATAGGGAATTCAGTAGACCTAAGTCTCAAGTGCAATCCATTGTGGGATTCAAGGAGATCATGATGAATCTTGGGGAGATGCCTTGGGATTTGGATCAAAGATTGAAGTGTATGATCCATGAAGCCAACATGAACTTAACTAATGGGCAACACCACGAATGGTTTGTGGCCTCGCTCCTACCCCAGCTAAGGGTTGCCCTATCACAACAGAAGATTGGGACCCAAGCGTAAGCTTTAGAAATCGCGATGAGACTGCATGAGACACCAATGTAGGATACTAATATGGGGGTTCAACAGATTCATGCGCAGTTGCAGAACCTTTGCCTCGAAATAAAAAGTCTGAAGAAAGACAGAACAACTTGGCTAGAGGCACGTGAAGAAGTCTGGTGCCTGAAATGAAAAGGTTAGGGGCATGACAAGGATCACTGTCTAGTCTTTGCAAACTATGTTGCAACAAGGGGATCAATGCCTCTAAGGTTAGAGGTTGCATCAGGGCCAAGTACAGGGCCCACGCTAGGGTGTGCTATATGCTAGGTAGCTGGGAAGCATGTGACCGACAATTTCCATTTGCTGTAGAAATTCGTATAGACACAATAGCAGCTCTTCTGCAATTATTGTCAATGAGTAGGTCATCATGAGCACAATTTCTGTAGTTACGAATTAATGATGGACAAGGCACCTACATACAGGGTGCAGGTAGAAACGCAGCCTCCGGACCAAGGCGCTAGAGGAGCATGAGGTGAGTATCAGGGGCGCGGCCGATGCTGAGGTGGAGTAGGACCTAGTAGAGGTCAAAGGCAGCTTATTTGTTACAATTGTGGGGGACCAGGACACTACACTAGAGACTTCCTAAACCTGACATGACTATCATGCTACTATTGTACTCAGTTTGACCATGCGACTGAGGATTTCCCTATATTATTGGCTAAGATTCATGGAAAGGGTGTGCAACCTCTGCAGCCAACTCAGAACCTACAGATGATGAGGGATGAGCCTCGCGAAGAAGACCCTAAGGTAAACATTATGCTACAGAGTGGAACGACGACTGTGAGGATAAGGGGAAGCAACCTGTAGAGGGTGAGTGGATCCACAAAGCACTGGAAAAGGAGACCGGGTTTGATCTGGAATGCGCAAAAGAAACATTTATGAAAGAAAATAAAGGTTTCGCTGAGGCCTCTGCCTCAGGAATTCAGGAGAAACCGGTTGAAGAAATGGACCCATCCATGATTACCACGTTCTTGGCGACTTGCATGAAACTACTCCACGATAGTAAGGTTGTAAAGGGACTGCAGGAATTGATCAATCAGTGCGCTGGCAAGGGTAGTCCTACTGGCGAACCATGTGTAGTCAGAAATATTGGTAAGCATAAGGTAAGGGCTAGACATGAGATGAGACTCACTGCCCAGATAGGGGAATACAAAATGGACCAAGTTATCTTAGATTTGGGGTTCAACGCGAATGTTTTGCCAAAACAAACATGGGAAATAATGGGGAGACCTATGCTCCAGTGGTCTTTGATCTAGTTAAGGATAGTGAATCAACAAAAAATCATCCCAATGGGGTATTGGGTTGTGTTATATTCTTTCCACGTAGTTAACAGGGGGTTTGAGGGGTACCCGTAACCCCACTTTATGGGGTCTGGGGCAGCGCCCCGAAAAATTTTGGTTTTGGACCCTATG
>APFE030819080.1:10090-36557 GCA_000404065.3 Pinus taeda | reverse complement strand
GGTACCATCAAATCAAGATCACACAGAAGGATAGAAGTAAGATGACCTTCGCGACTAAATGGGATGCTTCCAGGATACGATGATTCCTTTTGGGTTGAAGAACGCGCTGACAATCTTTTCACGTGTAGTCATCGTGGCGTTCAAGGATTTTATTCATAAATTTCTGGAAGTATACTTCAATGATTAGACAGTGTTCAGATTGGTGAAGCACCATGTGGAAAGTCTAAGCTTGATGCTAGGTACATGCTGAAGATACCAGATCACACTCAATCTAAAGAAATGTTTGATTTGCATCCCTTTTGGGATCCTGTTGGGCCATGTGGTACACAAACAAGGCTTGATGGTAGACCCAGCTAAGATCGTAGTTATAATCATCCTAGAGGGGCCAAGGAGTGTGAAACCGTTGCGCACAACCCTAGGGCATACGGGATACTATAGGAAATTCATCAAGAGCTATGCCCAGATTACCATGCCGATGGAAAAAGTGTTAAAAAAGGATGTTACATTTTGTTGGAATGAAGAATTCCAGAAGAGATTGGATGTGCTGAAGGAGAAGATGGTCACTGCACCGATTGTAGTCTTCCTGGATTGGAAGAAGGAATTTCATGTGCATTTGGACGCGTCATGTATTGCACTGAGAGAAGTAATAACACAGGCTGGTGAAGGGGACTTGGATCATCCTATAGAATTTGCAAGTAGGAAGTTGTCCAAAGTGAAGTAAAATTATTCCACAATAGAGCATGAAGGTTTATCTATGGTGTACGTGCTCAAGAATTTCAGGCACTAATTGTTGGGAAGACACTTTAAGATGTATATAGACCATTTCACATTGAAATACCTGGTCAACAAGCCTGTGTTGGGGGGAAAGATATGCAGGTGGCTATTGTTGTTCCAGGAGTATGATTTTGAAGTTATTGTGAAACTAGAACGTTTGAATGCTCGACCAAATCATCTGTCACGCATCGAAATGGGAGAGGAACCTACTAACTTGGAGGAAGGGCTACCTAACACGCAACTCTTTGCAGTGAGCATCACGGACAATCACTTTGAAGATTTTATAAACTTCTGAATGATAGGTATGGCTCTGGATGGATATACAAGCCAACAGAAGAAGGAATTGGTGGTGCGTGCGACAGACTTTTCTGTCATTGCAGGGCACTTGTACAAAATGCGATCCGATGAAATATTGTGATGTTGTGTGCCAAAGTTTGAAAGAAACAACATCCTCACTAAGGCTCATGATGGAGCCTCGGGAGGTCATTATGCAGGAAAAGGAACAACGCAAAATATTCTACGTGCTAGGTTATGGTGGCCAACCTTGCATAAGGATTCAAAATCATATTGTAGGACATGCGGCGCATGCCAAAGGATGGGCAGACCCTCGCGTAGGGATGAGCTGCCACTAAATCCTCAGATATCACTACAGCCCTTCGAGAAGTGGGTGATTGAATTTTTAGGACCAATTTAGCTGCCATGAAAAAAGACAGGCGCACGATACATCATCACCACGACTGAATATTTAACCAGATGGGCAAAGGCGTAGCCTCTGAAATACTGTACAAGAATGACAAAATTTATGTTTGAGTACGTACTGACAAGGTTTGGTTGTCCAAAACTTCTAATGAGTGATCGTGGTACACACTTTCTCAATGAGACGATCAACGCAATGACGAAGGAGTTTCAGGTGTACCATAAAAAGAGCACACTCTATCATCCACAGGCTAATGGGATAGTGGAAGTGTTTTATAGAATATTGGAGACTGTGCTCATGAAGGTTTGCAATCCTCAAAGAAATGACTGGGATTATCATGTACCCGCGGTGCTATGGGCTTATAGAATGACTTGCAAGAAATTGACTGGACAAACACTATTCAGACTGGTTTATGGCATGGAAGCTGTGATGCCGATGGAGTATATTGTACCTAGCCTGCGCATAGCAGCATTCACAGGAGTGACGGATTGCGGAGGCAGGGAGGAGAGGATCATGTAGCTAATAGAGCTTGAAGAAGATCAATTTCTAGCTAGATTCCATCAACAAGCTCAAAAGGAGCACGAAAAGGCCTGGCACGATCGAAACATCAAACTGTGCACCTTCAAGGTAAATGATATAGTTTTGTTATATGAAAACAAGTTTGATAAATTTCTAGGGGAATTTAGGATGCATTGGCTGTGGCCCTATGTCATCAAGGATATTACCAATGGTGGAGCAGTTCGGCTGGTCAAATTGAATGGAGAACCATTCCCAGGACGGGTGAATGGCAACCGATTGAAGCCATACACCAGTGATCCAGCTAGACGACTACATGATGTAAGCATAGTCTTAGTGCTCCAGCCAGCTGAAAGGAGGTGTGGGACTATAAACTATGCTGCTCGGGTTGGGGAGCTACGTGATTGGGGAACTACGTGGAATGGAGGAATGTCACAGTATCAGTAGATATGCATAGGAAGCTGCGCTATCCAAGGAGGGACCACATAGGGCAGCCGTAAAGTGATTGTTATGGTCACTATTCATGACTTGACAGTGATAAAATGACCAAATGGAGTGGGGTGGGGGGGAAGCATTTAAGTTGGAATTTGAGGACAAGATCTGTGAAAATCTGTGGCCAATCTAGCATTTATGAACGAGTTATGGTGGGAACGGTTGAATTTGAATTCAAAAATTCCTATAAATTACAGGTGGCTGCCCAGCGAAAAACACTTGGCATTTTGAGGATTGAGGTATTAAGCTCTCAGGCATGTATGAACCCTGAGCTATTTGAGGCCCTGATATCAAATTCAGTCTTTGAGAAGTTGCCAACAGAGATACTAGTGTTGTTTTCTAGCATAATGTCAGCACCCACAGAAACCCTGTGTGTAGGAGAAGCAATGGTAGTCAAAGGAACTACCCCGGAGTTCATAATGGTAGCTAAGGGAGCTACCCCGAAGGTTGGAAGTGTAGAAGTACCGACAAAAGTTCCTAAATCCCCCAGGACACCCAAGTCAAGGCCTAGGCCGACCCAAGAGGGTCCAAAATCAAAGAAGGATAAGCAGAAAGCGCAACAGTTGGTGCATGCATCACCTAGAAAGCCCCCATAGATAGGAAAGCCCACTGTGCAGGAAAAGGGTAAGGTGATTAACCTAGAGCCTGAGGGCGAGGTTGAAGAACTCCATGTGGGTGTGGATGATATTCATATGGAGGGGGCAGAGGACATTGATGTGGAGGGGTCTGACCCCATTTCTAAACTGCCTGAGTAGATTCCTCCACACAGAGGCAAGGCGAAGGTTTTGAAGGATATTGATGAAAGTAAGGTCACATTCTGCACACCCTTACTCCCAGACCAAATTGTCTTTGAAGGACAGTGACTAGGGTGCATCCCCCTGTTAAAATTGGAGGATTGGGATTTGGCTGAGACAGAATGCTTTCCACATTTAGCAACGGGCCAACTCATGCATTGTGTCTTCCACAAAGACTCTTGTGTGATTATGTTGGAGCCAAGGAAGTGGGTAAAAGCGGTGGATAAGGAGATCTATTAAACATGCTCTGGGTACCGCATTACAACCGCACACCCATAACCATGGTCGTGATCAAGAAACTACTATGCTTGGTCCATGATGGATGTTTGTGGCTAGAAGAGTCGATACCCATCACTGCCATGTTGATCAATAGGATCACTCAACTGTCATACTCAGGAGAAAAATCTAGCCATGGCATTTGGCAGAAAGCCAGGTGAGCACGACCTTGCTGAAGCAATGAAGGACAAATTCAAACTCATTAAGAAGCCACGTGACTATGCCATCACAAGTATAGTTGACCCCACGGTCAAAGTCACAATGCAAATCTTGGCAGGAAAGATTATGTGAAAGTGTTGCGTAGATGAAGTTCCTGCACCAGTAGTACCTTAACGGCCCAGTGCGCAGAGGGAATATAGTTTAATTGGGCATGCTACCTCTATGGAGAGTTCCTCATGAACTGTAGAGAGGTGTAGGATCACAACAAAACGTTCCACTATTCCTGGCTGCTACTGTCCATAGTGCTGGTCGCATGGGAGTTACCAGAGGATATCCAGTTTCCTCCAGTCGCGCCCAACCTACTAGAGGTAACGAAGTTTGCTTCGCTATGGGCTATGAAGGACCCTTAAAGGGTCAAGGAAAACAAGGTATTTTGGATCTTGATGGAGATTAGAATCCATATTGTCATCAACCGCAAACCGTAGTTGTCACCAATTGTGTATGAGAAGCTGTAGGAGTATGTGGAATTCAAGGCCAACTTCGACTAGGTCTCGATACGTGCACACAAGGACCCTGAGTAGAAATGGTATGACCTGCCATGCCTAGCCACAAACGAAGCAATTATACTGGTCCTCAACTGTTGGCCAGCAGATTGGCACACTGCCTTGGACTTAATAGCTGGGTCTAGCAAGACCACAACGCAGCAGAAAAAGGAGGAGGCCAAGCTGAAGATGGAGCAGTTGGCTGAAAAAGGGAAAAGGAGGTTGAGGACAATGCTAAGACAGAGCGTGCCACTGCGAAGTAGACGGGAGGATAGGCAGAAGAAGAGGAGTGTGGCTCTAACAAGAGTCAGAAGTCACCTTCTCCGGAGATAGAGGACGAGGAAGAACAGTTGAACCATGGAGGAGCAGACCTAGAGACCACTCTGTTCCGTGTTAAGCGCAATAGAGATCCACAAAAGGTGGGGCCCCAAAAGAAGTTTAAGGCCAACAATACTTCTATCGATCTGATCACCTTAACAAAAGGTGATTTAAAATGATATCGGTGATATAGTCAGAGAGAACTGCTGCAGTAGTTTGAGTTACAATAGAAGCAGGCCTTGTGGGCCATTCAGATGGGTTTGCATGAGCTACAGATCTAGGTGTCACATGTCCAGACCAAGGTGGGACGAAGTAGTGTGGCGTCAACTAGTTTGGTACTTGGCACATTGGAAGTAGCAGGGATGGCACTCGCCCTGGATGCCCGGGAAATACTGCTGCCAGAGGGAGTGCTAACTATAGATACTAAAGCTAATAGGCCCACTGTCAGCACCCTCAAAGGAATTTGGATCAATTTGGCTATGCTTCCTAGTGAGGCGCTTCACAATTTGCTGGATGGTGTGATCACGGAACTTCGGGCTCGTGAACAGTGCGCATTACAGGTAAACCGTGAGCAAAAAGTCAACAATGCTTAGATTATGGTACAAAGAGATTGTGTTGTCAACCTCATCAAAGCCATCACAGACAAAAATGAGTGCACTGCCAAGGTGGTGGCTGAGGCATGTAGATTTGTCCCAGAGCTGGCCATTTCAGATGATGAGCCAGTAGATGTGCGGATTCAAAAGATCGTTGCTGGAGTCCACGACGCTAGAACAGAGTTGGCAAAGGTTTCGTTTGACCTGAACCTCAAGATTTCAAAACTATAGTTGAAGGCCCATCCTTCAACTCTGCCAGAAGTTAGAAAGCAGCGCGAGATAGTTGTGAGGGACGTCGTGGCAGCAGTAAACAACATTGTAACAGAGTGTATTGCGCTTTTCGAGTAGGTGTTCAATGTGGTTACCAATTTGTAGGAAGGTCCCAGCTTGCAAGGTTGGAAATAGAGGCTTGGGAGCTACAATAGTGATATGATGAAGTCAAAGCAATGGAGTGCAGTGTCACCCTTACACAGAGGCTAGGAAAACTGTAGGAGGTAAAGGTATTGAAGGAGCAGATGGATGCAACACAATGCAAAGAGAATGTCCTAAAGGCAAGAATAGGGCCTTGGCTTGATGAAGACTATGCGCTCACTGCCACCATTGAAGGAAAGTTGGTTGTTTTGCAGGTGAATCAACAAAAGATACAGTCAGATAGTACAGGGCCAATGATGGAGTAGTTGATTGAGGAGATGATGCAAGTGGCAACACAGTGCGTTTCCGAAGTTGCAGTAGTCCAAGTAGAGATGGGAGGTCTTCGTGACTAGATCTCCACGCCAGCCGAGTGACTCGAGGGCGATTCATCACGTTTTTGTTGGGGGCCTATTGGGAACGAGTCCCCCGGGGTCAATCTTGGGGTTAAAAACTCAAGTTTTGAGACAGAAGGCCCAAATTTTGTGTAAAGAAATGTAAAGTTTCCACATTTTGTGGTTGCAGAGCACGAAGATATCAAGAGTAAAAAAGGGTTTATGCCCTTAGTCTAGATAGGTTGTGTCCGCTTAATGAGATCTACCCTTGGTCCGCAGACCATGGGATCGTACAAAAGGAGGTCTTAAGAGGAGTCTAAGTCAGTTTTAGTCAGTTCAGTTAAGTTGAGTCATTGATGAGTCTGTAAAGGAGCTAAGGCGAGAGCCTTAGCATAGGAAAGAGGCTCTACAACTGAGTGCGCAGAGGCATAGGGTAGAAGTCCACAAATGAGTGCGCAGACCCCTATAGCTGCGTGCACAGGTTAGTTAGAGTCAGCACTGGAAATTTGGATCATAAATAAAGAAGAGTATCTTGAAATTACAATGTATTTTACTTTTGTCAGCTGCATGCGATTATGTTATGTTATGCACTGGGTTTATGTTTTATTGCTAAATTGATGTGTAAATCTATATGTTTTCCTATGTTATATGAATGCAAGTAGAGATATATGTTTACGCAAAGATAATCTAAATTGCATGATAGAATTGAGGAACACTTAAGATAATTCAGAGAACTATACAACAAAGGTGTGTAAGTGCCAAGATCTCTTGTTAGTGTTACATGAAGGACTATCGCATACCTTTGTGGAGGTTTTGAAGGACTAATAGAGAAGTAAATTGATAAGCCCTAAAGGCTTATTGATCTGCGCAAAGGTAGATTTAAAGTATAAAACTGACATCACAACCATCTCACAGTGCAAAAAATTGGTTCCTGCGTCCCCCCATACTGCTTTGGGTGAGACTTCAGTCCACTCTCTGCGGATTGATGCTGAAAGGGCCAAGAGTGTAGGGATTTTCTTGGCTAACTAACGTTGAACCTGGTAAGGGCCCATCAAGCCAACATGAAGGAAGAGTTTCTAAGTCAACTTCCTATATAATGAGATGATGTCAATAGGAAGTGACTCGTCACGAGAGGACCTTAGTGTATCCCCCATCAACAACATGAAATAGGTATCATTATTTGAGACAAAATGATGTTTATATGCAATAATTTCAGGAAAAATAGACACAGAATGAATGCTTAAGAGTATAGTAGTAGATATCAATTGAATGACTTCTCTTGAACATATCAACGACATTGAATGGAATTTGCAGTATTGACCCAAAACCGAAAGTGGAGAATTTGATGTGGTGTGACGAACCAAAACGACAAGAAGACATCCCAACCAAACAACCATGAAGATGAAGTGGAAGAGTGTCATGTTCAAGAGTGACCCACTGCCATTAATAGGTGGAGTACCTTGTTTTCCCAATTTCCATTACCATTTCTGGTTAGTAACTCTTTATTTTTCAACAAGCTTGAGGAGGATAACATATGCTTGATCTATAATTTCATCCTTAAAATGAATCTCTCCAAGTATCTTTAATGAACCGTAAGAAGGAGTGGTTCGGTCCTATTATGTTCGATGAGTCCATTGGTGTTTGATTTTTTTTATGAGACCAACAATGGTGAAACTCGACATCTCTTTCATGTGTAGAGAGTTCGAAAAAAGGAGAAAAATATAACTCCAAAGGTTTATTTTTGTAAATAGTCTCTTGATTCTGAAAATGCAGAAAATGATACTCAGGAGAACCTCTTAGCCATGTTCAACTAAGGTATTCATTTTTTGTAAATAGTCTATCTCAGTTCGAAAAAGGGTTAAGCTTGTACTGAGCAAACGTCTTTTCATTTACTTTAATGAGTTTTAAAATACAAGTGCTCGATGATCTATTCATGTTTTGGGAGTTTGAAAATATCTTAAAGAGAACTTTAGGGGGTTTCTTTTTCGTAAGTTTATAGAGCCCGAAAAAGTGATAAAAGTGTGCTCTTTGGTCAAAATGATCTGTTTCAATTAAGACATCATTAAATCTGTTAAACAACTGTCACCTTGCTCAGAACACCACCAAAGTATTAAAAATACCTATTTCATGATAAATTTTAATCACTTTTAGGTCAAAATATTAAAATATTAATAAAATATTGATAAAATGACCATAAAATAGGCAAAAGTTAATTTATTTAAACTATTGATAAAAATGACCATAAAATAGGCAAAAGGTAATTTATTTTTACCATTTCACATTTTACCTCTTGGTGAGTGAGTTCTGAATGCTTTTTCTCCGAAATCTTCTGCAATTGATTACAACCAATTCAATAGACCATCATTACTTCCAGGTACGAGCTATAACCTTCCTCTTTATTTTCATGCTTCTATTTTGTCATTCACGCAAGTTTTTTTTAGTTTTTGAGGTCCCTATGGCTCTAATTTCTCGCCCTAGGCCCAATGCGACCCCAGAAATTCGAAAGGAGCATTGAACAGGAAATAAATGCACTGAGGAGGGTGCTACAACACTCTGTATCCTCTTAGGGGGGTGCACTAAGCATAATTCCCAAATTTATTTTTCCTATTTCTCTTAAAATTTCTTCAGTTTTTTTCATGAGGTTTGTCTTAATGACCTGTCTTGTGATGTTTCAAGTTTCTACCAAAAAAATTGCTTTAATATGGTGGGAAAGAGAACATGAAGAACAATATTTAACTGTATCTAATTACCCTACCACTATCCAGGCTTTGAGAGATTATGGGCTCTTGAAATTCTTCTCCCTTCCTAGTATGAGGCAATCAATGGAGTTATTGGCATATCTTGTCCGACCATGAGATGTTCAAGCACATGCATTCAAAATTGGTGCACATATGCTTGAGATAGAGGTGGAAGATATATATTTCTTGACGGG
Source organism: Pinus taeda (assembly GCA_000404065.3). Lineage (NCBI taxonomy): Eukaryota > Viridiplantae > Streptophyta > Pinopsida > Pinales > Pinaceae > Pinus > Pinus taeda. The sequence continues at coordinate 27,721 of APFE030819080.1, read as the reverse complement.
TCTACTGAGGCGAGGTTCCCCCATCTCCTTATCTGATGTGAGAAGGGGTGGAGAGACAATCAAGGATTACATCAGTGCACTTTATAGACCAAGATCTCAGTTGACCAAAGATGGGAAGCCCAACATCACATATGTGGTTTGTTTTCCTCTGAGGATAGTCCTATTTATCATTACCCGATTGGCTGATATTTCTACTCTACATTTGGCCAATAAGTCTCATATGCAGTGTGCTCTAGTGTGTATGGATCTAATAATATTCAACTAGAGTGAGGGAGTACTAGCAAACATGAAGGAGAAAATGACCAAGGAAAAGTATGGGTGGTTGAGGAACTTTAGCTATGGTTCGATCTTGATTTATTTTTCCTTAGAAAGGATAGCATTGCTCAGGCCACAACATATCTCACTCAATCTTGCAGATCCGAGAGTCCCACGGATAAGGAGGTGGGTGGATCTCATGTCCATATCTGCCTGTCCATCATCGATGAGCTTCATACCAGTCTTCTTAAGATGGCTACTCATGCAACTCACCTTGATATAGGACTATCCATATGCAGGGATGGATTTCTGTAGAGAATCGGAGCTTATGCTCCCTGAAGGCAAGCGATGGTGTGCCATAGGTAAAACAAGAAATATTTTGATCATTTTTGGATTTTAAGTTTTACATTTTTTTGTTAATTTTTTATGTATCCGAGACTAAACTATTGATTTCTTTACATGCAGATTTTGGACCCATTCGTCCTATCAGTTATTCTTATCTTCATCATGCAGGAGACCCACATCAAACACCAACAACAATACAGGTTGTTATAGCAGGATGAGTGGTACTATAGGATGTCAATGTGGTCGAGACCCTTGCAAAGGTTGAGCATCACATGGAGGGGTTGACCCACGACATAGCTAAGACTAGGGTTGGCCAACTTCCAATGAGACTGCAACGACATCCTATTGTCGTGCTTAGCTATATCAACCAGCTATTATGCAATATGGATTACATAGTGACATGATACCATGAGCACTATGATTAGTCTATTAGAAGGCTATAGCCATATTTTCATTGCATGTATCAATATGATAGGCCATGTTGCCATATGTTTCTCGGGCAATTTTTTTTGTAAAACCAAACTTTGATATGTATCTATCTATAGATATATCTATATATATATACATATACATATATATATATAATATATATATATATATATATATTATAAATAATATATAATATAATTAGATATATATATATATATATATACATTTCTTAAAGCACAACCCATTTCTAGGTTGCACCAATGGAACTCCATTGAAATAAACAAGCTCATAGGTCCCTTTAGCAAGAACATGTTTGACAATGTATGGACCTAGCCACATTGCCTCAAACTTCATCGATCCTAATTTATTAAACTCTTGATCATATAACAAGACAAGGTCTCCTTCTGAGAAGAAACGAGGCTTGACATTCTTGTCATATTGTGCCTTAATACATTTATTATGGTCTTCATTAGTCATCGTGGATGCACGACGGGTTTCATCTAAACATGTCATATGTAAGATATGTTCCTCTTCCACAGAAGTGGTAGAGAGGAGTTTGACAGAAATTTTGAGAGAGAAAATTTCACATTCAATTGGAAGGATTTCTTCTAGACCATAAACTAATTGGAATGGTGTGAACCCATTAGCATCCCTAATGGAGGTTCGGTATGCCCACAAGGCCACATAAAGGATCAAATGCTAGTCCAAATTAAGGACCCCTATCATATGTTGCAGCATCATTTTGAAAACTTTATTGATCACCTCAACTTGCCCATTTACCTGAGGGTAGGAGGGAGTGGAACTCTCATGGGAAACTCCCAGCTTGGAAGTCAATTCAGACATCATGTGATTGTGAAAATGTTTTCCATGGTCCATAACTATAGGCTGCGGAACACCAAACCATGCAATGATATGGTTGAAGAAAAATAAAGTAGTTGTTTCATTAGTATTATTCTATGTAGACATCACCTCGACCCACTTGGTAAAGTAGTTTACCGCTACGCTAGTATGGCCATGCCCCCCAACCGAGTGAGGGTTACATATCATGAAATCAATGCCCCATTTCGTAAGAGAACCAACAATGATAATATAATGTGAAGGGGAAGGTGGAGCATGGATCCTACGATCGTATATCTCGCATGCATGACACTTTTGGATGGCGAGGATGCAGTTGCAAAACATAGTAGGCCAAAAGTAACCATCACGCAGGATCTTCTATGCAGTGGCATAACCAAACATATGATCACCACATTCCCCAGAATGGCATTCATTCAATACTTTCTCGGCCTCCTCATGTGAGAGGCACCTTCAAAAAATTGTATCGATACCAAGGCAATAAAGGGTGCCACCTATTATAATGTAATTCTTAGCTTGATATTGGATACATCGCTAGTCAGAGTGAGAGGTATCAAACCAGAAAGTTTGGGCCTAGAGATATATGATAATATCTCCATACCAAAGATCATATGACGCAACCAAGAACATCGAATTGTCCGGTATAGAATCACCATATGTTGTTTCAATTTTAGCAGTGCGAACGTTGCAGAATAGCTCAACAAAAACTAAGGATTTCTTCAACTTGGATTTGATGAATTTAAAATCAAACTCATGTAGGATAGCAATCCACTTGGAGTACTTCCCCCAAAAATTTTCATGATAAGATGTACGTCATAGGGTTGTAATAAAAAACAACCATAGTTTTGTGGAGCATTATATAATGGCGAAATCTATGGATAACTTGGACAACCATCAAAGCTAACTTTTCAACATGAGTATATTTGATCTCAGTATCATTCAAGTTCCAACTCAAATAGTAAATAGGATGTTTGGTCCCTACATCATTTGTTTTAACCAATACCATAATGATGGTAGTAACTGCAGTGGCAAGGTACATGAAGTAATCATGTTGGTACTATGGTGGATACAACAAGTATGCCTGAATTAGAACATCTTTCAAGGCATCGAACGCCTTTTGAGAAGAGTCATCCCAATGGAAGGGAACCCCTTTCTTAATCAAGCAAGTAATTCCTTTGATCAGTTCAGCATAGTTGGGAACTAACCTCTGAGGAAAGCTAGCCTTACCTTGGAGTCATTGAAGCTGAAGGAGGGAAGAAGGAGTAGGCAGATCGATGATCGCCTGGACTTTTAATGGGTCAATATGAATTCCATGTTTCAATACAACAAAACCATGAAATTGACCAGAACTTACACAAAACACTCACATGAGTGGATTGAATTGAATTTTATAATGTCTACATCATAAAAATATGTCCCTAAGATGCATCAGGTGATCAACCTAGTCTTTCAAGTTAGCAGGAAAATCGTTCAAATATGGTTGAACAATAACTTTGATGTCATGGAAGGCATAATTCTTTCCCTCTGAGACGTAGCCCCAAGATTTTACAATTTGAAACATATTTTTTGATATGAAAATGTACCCCAGGGACAAATAAATGAAGTTTTATGTTTGTCTGCTAGGAGAATGTTGATCTGATTATACCCAGAAAAACCATCCATAAATGAAAATATCTCGTAGCTAGCATAATCATCAATAATCTGGTCGATGAATAGGGTGGGATAATTGTCCTTCATACAAGCACGTTCAATGTCTCGATAATCAACACACAGTTTCTTCATGACAAGAAAAATGTTAGATACCCAATCAGTTATAGGTATTGGGTAGATGAAACCAACATGTAGAAGTTTTTCAACTTTGGCTTTAATAGTGGCAACCTTCTTGAGATGGAATAGATAGAGATGCTTCCGAACTGGTTTAACATCAGGGTATGTCTTAATTTCATTCACAATGATGTTTTGATTGATACTGAGCTTCTCCTCGTAAGACCAAGTGAAAATGTCTCTAATCTCCTAGAATATAGCTTTATAGGTCTTGATCTCATTAGGAGAGCAAGACGCACCAATATGTAGATTCTCAACAATGCCGGGTTTCATCAAAATAAAGAGAGGAATAGTCTCTTTAATATTCGATAAGTTCTTCTCATAATCAACATCGTGAATGGATACAAAATTCGTAGACAACTCAATGATATTGGGTCGATAGAGTTCACTAAGGTTATCCTTGAAGGAATCTGGCAAGGAGGAATGATGATGATGATCATTCCATGGTGCTTCATCCGACATCATGATCTCCATGATGCTCTCATCAGTAGAAAACATACGAGAGAATGAATCAAAGGATGTACCATATATGTATTTTGTAATATTAAACTTAAATCTAAGCCCCCCCGAAATATTCCTAGTCATTTAAATTGTGGTGGGAAAGATATAAAATAAATATTGTATACATTCTTGAAAATAGTTTACAATGGGAGGCTAAGGTATAAAATGAATTTACAGGTAAGGTGAGATGAATTTACACGTGAAAGTAAAAGGAGGCTAAGTAAAAAATGAGATTTTACAGAGAAGAAAGACATGTTTCTTTTTACTATGATATAAAGAGGATAAATGTACGGGAAATCCATGATATAAACATGGTTTTTAAAATCCATGGGAAGGGAAAACAAGACATAGATTTAGAAAACAAGGTATTGATTTAAAAAATGACACATGGATTTCAAAACAAGATGGTTTATTAAATCATTCAAATAAATATGTTGAAATTTTAATTTATGGACTTCATTTACATGTTTAGAAAAAATATTTGGAAATATTATTCAAAATATTTTCTTCCCAAATATTTTGGGACAATGATGAAGTATTTAAATATGATGAAGTCAAATACTATGGGAAAAAGGTTCAACACATCAATTTGATTTAACTCCAAAATACAAATAATTTATTGAGAAACTAGGTGGAAACATCAACAGAAATGCAATTATTTTCACATTTGTTTGGATCAAAAATAACAGTCAAAGGGACAACTAGTTAATACAGATGGAAGAGTAATTAGGTTTGAAAGGGAAGACAACAGCTTGTGTAAAGGAAGCTCCAACATCTCCAGATTCCAAGGTAGAAGATCAACATTAATGAACCAATTTCTAGATTTAAAGGCCGAATATTTGCTAGCAGTTCCATATTTCCTATAGATTTCCAATGATTAATGTTATATTTAGTTTATTATTCAGATTTGTTTTCCAGAAATTGTTAGAGATTATTTTGTAATGAGTTCCTTTTTGGAATCTGATATTATTTTAGAAAAAAATCTATAAATATATTGTAATAAAGTTTAACAAGGGTTGGAACTTGTATGAAGAAAGCAAACCTTTTGGTGTAAGTTGTGCATGTACTGAAGTGATCAATTTCATTAATACAAAAAGTTTGTTCCAGGATTTAGGTGTCAGGCAATTGGTGATGTCTTATCTCATGTGAAATTTTTATTTTCCTCTGTGTTCCATTTGTTTTTTTGTCTCTATTATCTAAAGAAGAATAAAGAATGAATTTGTTTAAACACACTCTAATATTAAGTATAGAATTCATCCTAGTATGCTCTATATTTAATTGAATCTAAATCTTTCATCTCATTCACTCCACAACTAATCTAAAGATAAAAAATCTTTCATACCTTGCCATGTTATATCTGTTCTATCATTCTTGTATTTGATCACCCACAGACTCATGATTCCATGCCCAATGGACTTTCCTTGTAGTTTTCAACCAAATATTTGAAAAAACAAAACTCAGAACTCAATAACTAGCCCAATATCTCAAAACCAAAAATCTAAATCATATAGAGAGATTCCTCTCCAATGTTGGAAGGGCTAGATCCTAGCTTCCAAAGTGGTTTTGTGGTTAACTGTGGGTTTCTCTCCACATCCTTGGGAAATTATGGAGCGATAACAAGTTGATCAATGGCCACTATACCTTCTTTATTAGGAAATTGATCGTTTTAAAATATGTTGAAACAGCCGCAACCATGCCATAAACCCATGTGTGACCTACTGGAAGATTTTAATCTAGTGGTCCGTCGATAATTTTGACTTCTATGGATATGGTCTTGCAACCTAATTCTACTTGTAGCGAATTTGAAATTCCACAATGTTTGTAGCTTCTTCCATCAAAATCCTTTAGGGTGGCTGGTGACTGACTTAATTGGGGAGAAAAAATGGCCTTCCAACAAGACAGAGACATAATACAGGTTGAGGCTCCCTCATCCATAATGTAACAATGGATATTCTTACTGTGAACGACAAACTGGATCATGAAAGCTAATTGAGCCAAAATTTGAGGTGTGTAGTTCTCATGATTAAAAACTTCTAGGTTGGAATCTGAGGGATTAATACATCCAATTGCAGAAACCAAAGCCTTATTTTGGGTGGGACAATTTTGTAACACCTCAAGAGTGGACATAGATGAAGGAGATTGAGCTAGATCCTCAACTATGTTATAATTCTGAGTGGCTCTCACATGAGGTTTGAAAGTAGAATTATGGATAACGGATTTTAGACACTTAATCGTGAAATCAGTAGGTATGGCATTTGGAGTAGGATTTGACAGAGATGTAGTTGAACTAGTAGTTTGATCAATAGCATGACCATTTCATGGATTCACATTACCAAAGTCTTTACTTCTAGTGGCCACCATAACATCATTTTTCATCTTAGTAGATGAAAGCATCGAAACTGTGTTAAAGGAAGTGGGATCTCGAGCAACCGTATTGGTCTCTTGCTTCACAAATGGATTTTTCAACACAATAGGTGTAGTGGATCATTTAAGAAATTGATTCACTTTCACTCAGTGTGTACAATTGCAAGTGAAATGCTCCTTATTTACAATCAAACATGGGTAATGAGATTTCCACTTTTCTTCAAAAGACTGATTGTTTTGTTTATCTTGAGGAGGATTATATTTATTATTTTTACCTTTGCCTTTCTTCTTACTTACTGGTTGTTGATATTTGCCTTTCAAATATTGAACGACATTGATCTCAGAAGTAGAAGTTGTATCAGTGGTGGAAGCAGGGCTTTGAGCAGTCATAGCGATATTTGAACCAAATGGTTTACTCATCGACTATTGGATGGCATAACCACTCACGCCATTGGTGGCATGTGATTCTTTACTAGGAGGTTGAGTAAAATTATTGAAAGGTCGCAAATAATTTGGTATTTTATCATAAAGCGTGACAGATTGGGTATAAATAAGATCCAAATACAGGGTGTGAGCAATTATTTTTTCTTCGGTCATAACTTTGCCCTTGGCAACGTCTTCTGTGATGGATGGCAACAAAGACTTAATGAACCATTCAAATAATAATTGGTCAGGAACAAAATTTTTAACTAAATGATGACAACATTTCCACTCATGAATGTGATATGAAATGTGAGTGGCATCAATTTGTTTGAAATTGGTTAAAATTTCACTTCTAGTATCATATCGGATGGGTAACAAGAAATGTGTTAGGAATTTTGTAACCAAGGCATTGAAATTATCGAATGAAGCTTTAGGTAATTAAATATACCATTTTTTTGTTGTATCTATGAGTGTTCACTGGAAAAGATACAAATGAACAGAGTCATCATTGAGAGAGTTTGAAGAACACCAAAAATGATAAGTCATCACATTTTTTTATGGTTATTCTCTAGGATTTCCATTGAATTTAGGGATATCGCTGGTCAATTTTGTGGGAATAATTGGCCACCAAGGAGAATGAGCAATGGGATCATTGATGAGCTTGGTAAAATCCAATAATTCAAGAGTTTCTATGAATGGAAACTGCCTATTGAGGTCCAGTGGAGGATAGCTTAGGAAATATTGGATGGCTTGAGCAATATGTATTTGTGTTCTAGGATATGGAGGATTTTGATAACGAGAATACACATAACCTTTCTACTTAGCTCAAGGATAACCTCGCAAATGTTGAAATGGCTAGGTTTGGATTTGTTGAATGTAAGGAATTTGAGGTATGACCTGATACAATTGATATTGTTTCCTTGTGGGATTTTGTAGCATCCCAACATAAGGTTGGTTAGGTTTTTCCTGTGCCATACCATATACATTATTACCCACTTGCATTTGAGGAATGGCCTAACCAAGTAGTTGTGATTGTAATTTACCTTGAAAAGGCTGGGTATACAAGGCTTGAGAAATGTCAGATACCAATGGAATAGATTGATTTAAATATGCAACATGTAAATGTTGGATTACAGTCACTAGAACTTGAACAGGTTGAGCTATAGGTTGTTGAATAGGAATTTGAGATGTAGGTGGAACAAGTTGAGAAATTAAATATGAAGCCACAATCGAACCAGGTTGTACAAGCGATATAGGTTGACAAATGTTAACATCCATTCCTAAATGTGGAGGACTCATATGAGGTTGAGCACTAACTTGAAGGGATGGAGATATTCCTACAATGGTTTCCCCCCCTGCTGAAAGATGAGGCTTATACAGAGGCAACTTCCCCTGAAGAGGAGGGTTCCCAATAGGTGGATTTGGTTGTTGTAGGTGTCCATACCCAATAACATAAGGACTAGTCTGTTTTTGAACTATAGGATTAAATGGAGGAGGAGGAGTAAAATGTGCAACGCTCGTCAAAGAAGTGCAAGATGGAATTCCAAATGTAGATGACATGGGAGATGTCCATGTACTAGATGTTGTGCTAGAAAAGGTAACAGACAAATATTAGTAACCAGGTAGGACGAACGAACCACCCTACAAATTTGTCTCTTATGATGTCACAAACATAGATGAAGTTGAGACATGGGTTTTCTCGTTCATGGTAGTAGATATTGGCTGAGAAACCATAAAATATTCATTCATGGTTAACTGTCCCAAAGAGAGTTGTTGAGGAAAACTCAAGGGTGAGTTGAAAGGAAAAGAACCAGACAATGGAGCTTGTGATGGAATGTGAGGAGAAGGAAAAGGATGGGCCTGATAAAAATTAGCACCTACTTGAATAGGAGAGGAGGGTTGAGGCTCTTCTCATGGAATCTCTTTGATACTCACAAGAACAAGTGGAAGTGGTTCAGCGTTAGGTCCAAGATATATAGTGATGTAGGAGCATTCAACTCAATAATATCATTGTATTTTAGTAGACACAGGGGGTCTTTTGTTTCAAGGAGATCGGTTTCCTAAGTATTGAATTAATGTATTTATTAAGAGTTTTGAGTGATTATAATGAGAGAAGCTAGAATATATTTAATTGAATATTGTGAGACATATTTATAAATATTCTAGAATATAGGAGAGTATGAGAGATTTAGGATAGTTGAGAGAACTGAGGGATTGAGAATTGATTATAAAACTCAAATTAGGAGTTAGTTCATGATTTTGTGGATTGGAGAGGATCCTTAGGGATTAGAAAGAGATTTTAGGATTTTGTTGAGAGTTTTATGGATCTAAGCCAAGAATTGGTTTTATAATCTTTTTGTATAAATGCAAGCCAAAAAGGCATAGATAGAGGTGGATTAGATGGTGAGATAGTTAGACAGTTAAGCTAACTAGAGAGTGACTGTAAGCGTATGAGCATATTGTAAATAGAGGCCATTGACATTAGAAGATTAGGCCAATGATAGTGAGACTGTGTAAATGTTTGTTTATATATACAAATATTAATTATGAAATTGTATAAGTGTGTGGTTTGAGTATCGAATGATGAATTATGTATGAATAAGAGTATTATGTATAACATATGGGTGCAGGCAGAGTCCAGGTGAATACGCAGAGGAGAATAATAGTACAGAGATCGTAATGGACCTTTGAATCCATTTGAAGAACCCATGTAAGGGTTTGGAGTGATCTTGATTAAAGAACTCATAGAATTAAGCTCAGGAGGAGTCGCACAGCGAAACAGTGGAAGGACAGGAACCATTGAAACAATCGAACCCACAGTGAACCACTGAAGGAATGGCATAAAACCCAAGTGAAGAGAAGAGTGGAGAAGTGAAGCATTGACGCACAGTACCTGTTGGATCTCACAGATAAATGGCTAGGATTAAGTCGAAGCAAATGAAGTAAGTAATATCGCCTCACAACTTATCACGTGAGTAAAGAATCCCGGCCTTAAGTGTTTGCGATTGCGATATCCGATCTTATTGTTAACTTTTGGATCGGGGGCTCAGATCAACGGTGGAGCACGGTTGTTAATTATGAGGGACAAACTTTCGGCCACAGGCAAGTGTGATATGCGATATCTGATGTAATCGAAGGTTTGATCACATCGCAAATATTCCATGGTAATGTACCAGGCCCTAAGCAATTGCGATGTGCGACATTGTGAAGTGCGATGAGAGCGGAACCGAGAAGGTAATGAACGCAATTTATTGTAGTTTGGAATCCTATGTGTTATCGCATATCGGATGCGATGGAGGAAGTCATGTGTTAGTGTGACCCACGGAGAATTGTGATTACGATTGTGATAAGGCATGCATCAAGAAATGTGCATAGACAAGGAATAAGTGGAAAAGGTATGGTTACACATGTTTTTGTGAATAATTCTATTGTATGAGAATCATGATAGAAATAACGCTGATTGATAGAATTGTGGTTAAGTCGAATATAACCAATGGATAAAGAATGGGTAAGGCTATATATATGTGTGACATTAAGGTTATATATATGTGCAGGCACTAAGGTTTAACTAAGTATTCATTAAAGTTATATCCGAAGGTTATGAGGGTTAAACAAAGTCCCGATTGAAAGGATTGATGAAGGGCATGAACTGTAGTTAGTTTATGGAATTGTTTCCGCAGAGGTTGATAAACCATTATGCCGAGAATGAATAAAAGGGGCCTTCACGATTATCTAATGAAGATTTGAACCGGTAGGTCATATTAATTCCTGGGGAAAAATGGTTTATGCATTGTAATATGCATACTATGGGTAAAAGCAGGGTTTTCCTGCGTCAAAGTGGTATCAAAGCAGAAGAAGATTCTGCATGCAAAAGAAAGGACAGAGTATTGTTGACAATTGGTGATTTCGACCAAGTTAAAGTTGTGGGATTGTTAAGTTCTTAGAGGTAGGTGAATAAGAATTAAGAAGAGATTGCAGAAATGTAAAGAATCCGCAACAATGTTTTGACGAATGGATATTCACTCAAATGTGAAGATTGGATGGAGATTGCTTGTGAAATCATGCAAGTATTGTTTTATTTAACTCTTATTTGAGTTTTGTTGGATAAAGAAATAGATTGAAGATTGATAGTTACAGCTAATGAAGTATCTCAGCAAAAGAAGATCAAGCATTAAGAAGTAGTAATGAAAGAAACTAGTAAGGATTTCTAAGTAGAAGAAAGCTCAACGAAGGAGAAATTGTGCCGATAGTTAAGCTTTGACAAGATAAAGCTGGAAGATTGAAAGAAAGAACCATATTCTAAATCTGATTGACAGTAGCTAAATGTTGAAAGTTTGCACAGTGGAAGCATGAAGATCTGCTAAAATAGATTTGTAGGAGTGGTGAGATCCTGAAGATAGGCGAAGGTATGTAGATTTGTCTAATGATTAGTAGATATTGAATAAGTGAAATTTTAGAGTAGGATTACAGTAGTTAAATTGTAAGAGGGATGTTTGCAAGTTCTTGAAGTAACAGAGTTTGAAGATACAGTTGAAGGCTAGTGAAAACAACAGTCCATTCAAAATGCAGGTGAATGGTGAGACAAGATTAGACAGAGATCTTGAAGGTAAGATGAAATAGTTTTATTTTAATTTATTTGAAGATTAGAAAGTTGTGGTCTTTGTATTGATGCAAAAGTATTGTTGCAACTCCCAGAGTCAATTCCACAGAGGATGTGGGTAGAATTGCTAAGAGATAAAGGAAGTTGGTAAGAGTTTGTAAGTGAAAGCAAAATGTGGCAGAACCTTGAGGAATTCCAACAAAGATTAGATAAAGAGGACATTTGTGTTCTTAGAAAGTGCAGATGAGTTGAAGCCCAAAAGAAGCAAAGAGAAGTGCTCAAAGGAGGTTCTAGAGATAGAGAACCAAGTGCTTCCTAAAAGACCAAGTACAGAGGAGAGCTTAGTGAGGTAAGTGGCAACAGGGAGGACTTGTTGTTGTAGAGGCTTTAGTGCAACTCTAGTGGAGTGAGTGAGGAACTCATAGAGATGGAGAGGATGATGACTAGTGACAGTCATAACAGAGGTTCTGAAAGAGATCATAGTAGAGGGAAAAAGGAGAAGGATGCAAAGGAAAATGGCATGAGAATGAGTGATGAAGAATATGATAAAGAAATGATTGAGATAGCAGTTCAACTTGATGTATTAATGGAGATGTTGTAGGGAAATGAAATGGACCAGAAATATGGTTATGTCATGAGAAAGAAAGTGAAGTGGAAGAGGCTACAAGAGAAGAGGAATCAATAGGTGAATATGTAGTTAATAAAGGAGCTGAGGGAACTTGAGCAGATTTTAGATGCCAAATTGGAGACAGAGAAGTTCGAAAGAGTTGAGCTACAGCAAAAGGAAGATGTTGAAGAAGATGTTGAAGTTTTGATATGTGAACCAGAAAGTGGACCATTCCTTTTTGAAAGTGATGAAGAGCTAGTGGAGTTGGATCATATGAATGATTCAAAGTAGCTAAAAGACTTGATGACTGAAGCATCAAATGAGACCGTAAGGTCTTGTGATTTTAAAAATGAGAACTTGTGTATGGTTACATGTTTGGAAGAAAATAGGCAGTCTTTTAAAACTGTCAAAAACATGAAAGAATACCTTCCAGAAAATGAAATTTTTGAAGCAAAATATGACAAGGAGATTGGAAAAGAAACAATTCACTACAGTGAACAAGTGCAAAGAAGCATCATTAAAACAGATGGTGTTGGAACGAGACTTGCTAACAGTCTCAAGAGTTCTTTGAGTTTGAATCAGCCTACTAATGTGCTGACAGATGAGTTAAAGGAGATATCAAAGCAACATACTGAAAGGTTGCCAGAAGAAGAAGAAGAGGTATAGAGGCCTTATATTTTTTATTTTGATAATTGTCTTATGAGTGCAGATTTTGTTGCAGAAACTAGAACATATTTGGCACAAGTGGACAACCAAATGAAAGAAGAAGAGGAAGAACATCTACTGAAGGATGTTAAGAAAGATTTAGCAGAGGAAGAAGGACGATGTGATTATGGGTCAACAACAAATGAAGAAAAAGGAGATTGTGTAAAGTTTCCAAAATTTGCTCCAAATAAAATCATTGAGTTATATAGAGAATTAGATTTTCAAAGGAGGAAGTTGGAAGAACAGAGAATAAATGTTCAGGATAAATTGCTGATGAAGGATGACAAAGAAGTTGTCATAAATGAAAGACAAGAAGAAGTTGACAGGTACAGGAAATAGAAGTAGAAGTAGAAAATTGTGTTAAAAGATAATATGGCAGCAATTGAAAAGGTGCAAGATAATAGTGAATGACAGAGTAAGGATAAAAGAGTGGCAGTAGTAATGGAAATTCAGTGATTAAGAGTTGAAGACAATCAGCAGACAGAGGATATACTGAACAAAGAAATTGAGTTGATAAGAGGGTTAATGATGAAAGTGTCTTCAGAAGAAGATAACAACAAGAAAGAAAAGGAGTGACAACAAGAGGAAGACAACAGTAGATTATGAATGCATGGCAAGTGGAGCATTACAACATAAAGTATGGAGACTTGGAGAACAATAGCAGACAACAACAACAATAGAGCATTTGACCAGCAAAGACAGATTACAAAATCAAGTCTGGGATCTAGGAGGAACTAATTATCTAGACTTATGACTAGGTGCTCATAACTTTTCTTACATGGGGAGTCTGATGCAGGAGCATTCAACTCAATAATATCATTGTATTTTAGTAGACATAGGGGGTCTCGTGTTTCAAGGAGATTAGTTTCCTAAGTATTGAATTAATGTAATTATTAAGAGTTTTGAGTGATTCTAATGAGAGAAGCTAGAATAGGATTTAATTGAATATTGTGAGTCACATTTGTAAATATTCTTGCATATAGGAAAATATGAGAGATTTAGGATAATTGAGAGAACTGAGGGGTTGAGAATTGATGGTAAAACTCAGATTAGGAGTTAGTTCATAATTTTGTGGATTGGAGAGGATCCTTAGGGATGAGGAAGAGATTTTAGAATTTTGTTGAGAGGTTTATGGATCTAAACCAAGAATTGGTTTTAGAATCCTTTTTTATAAATGCAAGCCAAAAAGGCATAGACAGAGGTGGATTAGAGGTGAGATAGTTAGACAATTAAGCTAACTAGAGTGTTGGGTCCCTATAATACTAGTGATTACCCCATCACTATTCTAGTTGCATCCCTTATTAATATTGTTGTGCCCCTATTATCCCCATATTGTTATTACTGTGCCCCATAGAATCCCTCTATTTTTATTTTTGTGGCTTTATATTATTATTGTTAGGTCGGCTGAGTTATATTGTGACTCCTTAGACTCCTATATATAGAAAGGGGGTTTTGTCATTTGTATCATCCAATAACTGTTCATTTATGTAATGTAAAAGAGGTTTCCCCCTCGAAGAGGCTGAATTCTAAGGCATTGATCTATCTTTTCTATCTTTTTGTGAGCTCGTTTCATAAAATTTGGTATCAGAGCTTTGGATTCTAGGGTTTCGCTGCTCCAAATAGGTCATCATGGAATTTTTGCTATAACTTTTTTTCTGCGATGTTTCAGAAGCTCAAAAAAAAAACCCATTTGATAAGAAATCACACTAAACCTTGAGTCTAAATTTCAGATATTTTCGTGCTATATTTATCGAGATATGATCTGAGGAAGTTGGTATTTTTGCGGACTCCTGAATTACATTCCAAACATGTGACCTGGGGAAAATCAACATAACTTTCTCTCTGAGTATTAGATTGAAATTTCGTAAGAAGTTACAGAAAGAAGACGGACTAGAGTTTCTTTCATATATTTTTCAGGGCCAAAGGTCAAAACAATGACTCGTGGCATGTCGTACAAGTTCGCTCTACTGAAATAGTCTATAATCAGGTCACTGTGGAAGATTTCACATAACTCTTCCTTGGAGAATCCAATTTGGATCAGACTAGTGGCATTGGAAAGAGGACACAGAGGACTACTATCGGTCACAATTTCAGAACTAGATGATTTGAAAGTACAGAGATACATCAGAGGCAATATTGAGATCCTACAAAGTGAAAAAAGGTGTGTAGATTCTTTTAAATTTTTGCTTAAGATTGGTTTGAAAATTTATTTTGAAGGAATTCAAAGGGCATAATAGAGAATTATTATCGGTAACTGATGCCT
Source organism: Pinus taeda (assembly GCA_000404065.3). Lineage (NCBI taxonomy): Eukaryota > Viridiplantae > Streptophyta > Pinopsida > Pinales > Pinaceae > Pinus > Pinus taeda. Next base: position 12,550 of record APFE030819080.1, on the reverse strand, counting down.
TGAGAAAAGAAAATGCAAACACCTAGTAAGCAACCTGAAATCTCTAGCATGACTCATGAAGAAGAGGAAGAATTACCACATGATATATCAAAATTACAAGAACAAGCGCAACAAATGTCACTCTCACAAAAGCTAACAGAAGCTAAGATAAATGGCGTGGAATCTAAGATAAAGGGCATGGAAGCTAAGATGGATGATTTGAAGATAGATTTGAAGACAGATTTGAAGAGAGACATGGTAGATTTGAAGAGAGATTTGAAGACAAACATGGCAGATTTGAAGACAGATTTGACAAATTTTCTACAAGAAATACTTACTAATGGTGAAAAGGTAGTAAAGGAAACTCATGATGCGAACAAAAGAAATGTTAATCATGACTTCGTAGACTCTAATGTGGGATCGAAGACCCACCATATTCCAAAATCGATATGAGGAAGTTTAATGGAAAGGATCCCGCAACATGGATATTACAGATGGAGCAATTTTTCGATCTCAATAATGTGTGAAACACACAAAAGGTACGTATTGCAACTTTATATTTGGAACCAAATTAGTTTGTATGGTATCAATGAATTTTCACTCGTAAGCAAATTATCACTTGGGAAATTTTTACGGAATAATTGACAGCACATTATGAGGATACAAAAAGCAACACTTTTTTTAACCAATTGATAAGTCTCAAACAAAAGGGTTCAATCATGGAGCACATTGAGGAGTTCCAAAAATTGAACATAAGGGTAAAAGATATTCCAGAGGAGCATAGGATTGATGTGTTCATAGGGTCTTTAAAGGATAATATCCAACATGATGTTCACCTTTGGGACCTAATTCATTAGAGAAGGCATTCGGGTTAGCAAGAAAAATGGAAAGCAAAATTATGGCAACCAGGAAGCCTACCACTCACAACTATAAAGATGGAAGTGTTGTTGCCCTAGCCTTCCACAACCTACAAGGTTGACACCACAACAATTGGAAAAAGAAATAGCAAAAGGACTTTTTTACAGTTGTGATAGCAAATACACTAAAGATCATAAGTGTGATGAGAAGAAATTATTCTACATAGATTGTGAAGAGGAGGAAGAAAAGGAATAATAAATTTCAAAAGAAGAGGATATACCTTAGGAACAAACCCTAGATAAGTAAGAAATGAATCCGACCATATCTTGTAATGCATTCACTGGAATTACCACTTCTTAAACGATCAAGATAGAAGGACATATCAAGAATAAAAAGGTAATAATGTTGATTGATTTGGGAAGTACCCATAATTTTATTCATTGTAAGATAGCTAAGGAATTGAATTTCTTCCTATATCCAACACCAGAGTGTCAAGTGATGGTTGCAAGTGGAGGAACCATATATTGCTCTGGAAAGTGCCATAATATCAAGCTATCCATGGGAGAATATGGATTGAATAGCCCAATTCTTTCCATTCCAATGGGTGGTGTTGATGTTGTACTAGGAGTCCAATGGCTGCAATCCTTGGGTACAATAGCATTTAATTTTAAAAGAAAATTCATGAAATTTTGTGTGGAAGGAAATGAAGTTGAATTAAGGGGTATTGCAGGGAAACCGGGAAAGATAATTAGATCTAACGGTATGAAAAAGCTTCTAAATAGGGAACAACGAGGCGTAATTGCATAGTTATCTTCGCTAGAGGTTCCCACATCAAAATCATCTATTTCTCCAGATCTCCAAAAAGTCTTGGACAATCATTCCAAGGTATTTGAGACTCCCAAAGGCATCCCACCTATTCGTGATCATGATCTGCTATTCATTTGATTCCAAGAAGTGTTCCTCCAAACATCAGGCCATACAGATATCCCTATGCCCAAAAGAGTGAAATTAAACGTATGGTTGCAAAAATGCTAGAGGCTGGTATAATTCAACCTAGTCAAAGTTCTTTCTCTGCTCTAGTAGTATTGGTGGATTATGGCACATGTGTTTGGATTATAGGGAGATCAACAAGCGCAATATTAAAGATAAATTTCCCATTCCTGTCATTGATGAATTATTGGATGAATTGCACAGATCAATTTACTTCACCAAGTTGGATCTTTGTTCAGGATATCATCAAATCAGAATAAAGACTAAAGACATTCTGAAAACAACATTTAGAACTCATGAGGGTCATTATGAATTTTTGGTCATGCCTTTTGGCCTTACCAATGCACCTTCTACATTTCAAGGTTTGATGAATTCCATTTTCAAACCCTTTCATACAAAATTTGTGTTAGTATTTTTTGATGATATACTAATTTACAACAATTCTTGGAAGGATCATGCTGAACATGTTGACAGGGTGCTACAACTATTAGAGGAAAAACAATTATATGCAAAAAGGTCCAAATGTTTCTTTGGAGTACAAGAGGTGGAATATCTGGGTCATATTGTATCTCATGAAGGAGTTAAGGTAGACCCTAGAAAAATTAAATCCATTAAGGAATGGAGAATCCCCAC